>VYYI01004622.1:0-10167 GCA_021029175.1 Bilobella aurantiaca
TTTTTTAATATTTAAAAGTAAAATGGTAAAAAAAAATTCACTATTTTAAATTTCAAAATATAGCAAATTTTTTATGTGTTCCTGGTGTAAATAAATTTCTCAAGTACACAAATTTGATTAAAAATACAAATCACTAGCCAATTTGCGTTGAACGATAAATTACCGGAACAGTTCTATCGGAAGCCCAACAACTCTATCGTGCTAGTGCCGATATGTGAAAGTTTGGCTCAGTCAATACTCAAAATAATTGCAGTAGGTACTTGCAATTTTTTGCCTTCGCTTTCGATTTGTTTGCAATTTGCGAATCATTTTAACCAGTTTTTATCAAAATTCATGAGGTTTGCTAAGGTTAGAAAAATTTTAAGAGCAAAAGACACTTCAGTTATGTTGAGAATTCTGAGTTGTGGATTTTGCAGGTGAATTTGCCACATCCGTTTAATTTGGATTTGCATTTGTATTGTGAAAATACATTTTGCAGTTTTTTGTATTTAAATTTTAATATCTATTTTGTTTTTATTTTTATTTTCCAAGAGAATTTGAATTTTTCATCGATTTGTCACAAAAGTAAACTTTGAAATTTTTTTTTCAAAATTAATAAAGCGAACATAATAATTTTGAAACGGGGATAAGGGCCAGTTTTAATCCCGAATGAATTTCCAGCAACTGAAAGCTATAGTAGTGTCAGCGGGATACAGTAGTAAAGTAATTTTGGTTAAAAAGTTATAATTAAAATTAAAGCAATAATCTAAAAGGTTTATTCATCCGCGAACGGCCAGTTGTAGTTATAGAGTGCCCAAACATCAGTACTGTATTTTTTGTTGGTTTTTTAATATGCAAATCCCAAGCCATTGTGGCCCAGATTCGAAGAGCAAATTCAAGATCTATAAAAAATTTCCTTAGAAAGTTATAAAATTATTTTCTTTAATTGTGGAATTCTGAACAAATCTACCTAACGGTACGGCAGAAGTTTAAGCGCCTGGTTATAAAAATCGTTATGCACAATTGTTTTTCTAATAAAAAACAATAAGGTTTATGAAACTCATGAAAAATAAAAACAAGCAGAATTTTTTTTAAAATGGTTATGTTAGAGTTTTGGATTCCAGTATTTTTTAAAAACAAGCCACCCCAAAATGTGTTGGAGGGGAAATTCTATTGCACTGATTTTTGCAAGAGACACCTTAAGTGCAAGAAATCTTTTCATGTAAATTAAAAGAAATTAATTTCAATAAGACGTAAGCAAACTATATTGCATTTTTAGTTAAAGAAAAGTACAGTGTATTATGTATTGCGCAACCTAACTGCTCATGGACATCAACAGTATGTTTTAAACTTTCTAGGTTCATTTTGCTGTGTTCACACGTCACGGGTGGGTTCCAGTAAACATATAAAACACACTAAACAAATAATAGTGATATTGTAGTGTTCAGTTGCAAAGCATTATTCCACTTCTGTTCTTAAGTTTCACCAAATCGTTATTCTAGATACACAGAAACAATGAGGGTCGCCTTTGCAATTGTAGTAGTCTTAGCAACATTTGCCCATTCCCATGTTTTAAAGGTACAACACATACAAAGGCATGGTTAAGTTACTCGATTCGACGAAACTCATTTTTTTTAACCATCAATGCAACTTTAGAAATAAATATATCAAACGTTCTAATTAAAAAAGCTTTCAAATATTGGCCTCTAGTAGCATATGTTAAATCCTAACCCTAACCTAGCCTGGCTTGGCTGTTTTAAAATTTTGGAAACCTAAATTTCATATGCCTTGTCTATTAAATTGACTAATTAAAAAATTGCCACGCAGGTTACCGTACAGTTTTGGAAAAATGCTGCTGCCAGGCCGACCAAAGTGTTCGAAACTGAAGGAGAATTTGAAAAGGGGTAAACAATTTAAAATCAACTTGTGCACTAAATTTAAGTTGAAACATTGACTATTCTAAAAGGAAAACTAAGGCTGAACTAAACGTTAACCGTACAACAGCGCCAGACATGGACTTTATCAAGGATAAATACACTGTTCAAGTTTTGGAAAAAGTCGAGGATGTAAAAGGCAACCCTACCGAAAATAATGGGCCTACCAAAAAAGCTAAAAAAGGTGTAGTTTTTGAAATAATGGAGAGTACAGGTGGTTTACTTGAAGTATTTGAGCCCAAGCATTATAACATTGAAGTGACAACGACAATTAGGTTCAGCAAACACTATTGAACATACTTTAATCACAAACTTGTAGCTATCAATAACTGTATAATAAATATAACTAAGCTATTGGCAAGCCTTAGTTGATTACTTTTACGTGATGTGATTGAAAATTAAAGTTTGTAGAAAAATTATAATAAAACAGAAAACGGGATTAACTTGTTTTTAATAAATACAGACAGTATAATAATTCTATAAGTTCACAGTATATATTACCTCAAATAGTTTTTAAATAGCAGAAACTAAACCTTGAATTTCTGAAAAAAGCCACTTACCAATCCGACCGGTACGCGTGCTATGGTATTAAACGTGGCACAGCAAGTGTGTCATAGCCCGTTTTACCTGGATGGCCTAAAAGCGATTTTTATTAATCTTAAATATTGTCAAAATAATATTTGTATGGTACCTTTTTAATACTACAAAGCTCAATTTCAAAAACAATTGCAAAACTGGTAATTAAATTGAACTTAAAACTCAACTGAAATGTTGTCACACATTTGTATAACAATTTTCTTATGAAACTCTGGCATACATTACTACGTATAATATGAGTTGATAAAAATTATGAACTGCTAGAAATCTTAATTAATTAAGAAATAAATCCTTCACCTCAAAACGACCACATTAGAAAATTTCGAAAAATATCTAAATAAAATTATTTAATTATTCTAATATTGATTATAATTCTATTACCATTCCTATTGGACCTACTTGGTTGTACCGTTTTACCACGGCTTATTTTAATGTGAGTTGATTGTCAATATCTGTGCTTTTATCAATATATTTAGGTAAAAACTTTAAATTGTATTAAAAATCTGGTGTTAGAGTTAATATCTGGAGCGCAATTTTGTTGGAAATTATGTAGAAGCCGTGCTGATGGTGATGTTTTTTAGGTTTGGATGATCCATGATCGTATGATAAAGTTGTCAAATTTGTTTCATTATGAATCTAAGACAGTGTTTTTAGTTAACATTAAAGTAATAATCTTTGTTGAATAGTAATGTAGACAAAAATAAATGAATGAAACTCAAGAAAATTTTAAACATTGTTAAATGTAGCCGTCTACAAAAAAGTTCATGTACTTAAAAATTCAAGATATCTTGCTCATATTTTCTAAAACCAAACTTACAAGTTTCTATAATGTGGGATAGCAAAGCAATAGCTGGAGAAGGCAAAAAGGAAGGCAGGCAGTGTTAACAATTGCGCCAGCTAGGGCCCAACCAAATGCCTTATGCTTTCCCTTCAATAAGTTATTTGGATATTTAGACAAAATTGTATAGCTAAAATATTGTTACACTTGAAATAGCAGGTTTAAGCGAGAAACAATACATGGGCTGTTTTTCCAAACGCTGATATTTACGTAATTTCATATTAATTTTTAACCAGGAATCCATTCAATCGGTTGTCCGCTTGAACTAGTTTATGTTATTGGACTAGATGTGCGGTATTTCTATTTTGAGGCAGCAAGGTTATGCAAGACAATTTAAAAATACTTTTTCAAATAAATAACTCTTTCGTTTAACAAGTTTTTTTTTATATTATCGTCAGGTTGTATATGTAGAATAGAGGCAATCTTTTGCATATGTAGACTTACACCAAAAAATGTGGATAACAACAAATTGATGATGATAAATTAAGTACTTTATTTTATAAACTCGCCCATCCTAACTTATGAAGGCTACTTATCGTTGAAAAGTGAAAATAATACAAATTTTTGCAGAACAGTATGGTATTGTGCCAAAGTACATGTTTTTATCGTTTTTAGTTATTTTAAGGGTTCTTCAGTACACTAATTTTACTTTATTTTCGCCTACAACATGGCTTAAAAGTTGATTCATAAAATTACCGATTTTATTAAATTTGTCACTCGGTCTACGAGACGGCATACTGTGCATACATTTATAATTGGAGCTAGCGTTAATTAGTAATTAATGTTTAACTAGGTGTCCCTACTCACTCCAACTTTGGGATGAGAAGGGACATTAACTTTTTTAGAGCAATGTCACGGCCTAACGTTTCGTGGGGTGTCTAGGGACACACTTATTCATTCTAAACTTAATTCTGATACTATCCAAGCACAGAACAAATTCAAAAAATCAAAATAATTATTTCAAAATTTTCCTTTTCCACGAGAATTTTTTAGAACTTATTATTTTGGATTGAAGTCCTTGCCGTCTTCTGCTATTTGCAAAGTTTTAAAGACAAGTTGGAGCTACCGAATACATGGGAATACCGGGAAAGTAATGTAAAAAAATATATTTTACGAAATTAAAATTGCAACGAACGTCATTTAAATTTTAAAAGTCTGACACAAAGTCTAAATGTTTACTTGAGGATTTGGTCGGCAATTGAGAAAGTGAAAAGGTAAAGAAAACATTGGTTTAATGTTTGGCAATCACTAATATGAGCACTTCCTTTTTTTTTTGTCAAAAATTGTCTCGAACATATTGTTGACGATGTGACAAGAATCGGAAATTTTTGTTTGGGTTAAATCATGTTAAAAACCATCTGATAAAATGAGAATTGCTGGATTTTAATGTTCTGAACTAATAAGTAATCAACAGCAATTTTTGCTTGCTGTTGACCTACTGTCCCTTCTCACTCCGCTGTCCCTACTCACACCGTTTTACGGTAATAAATACTTATTTTCACAAATTAAAATTCTTTGATCGATTATAAGGCTTTGCTTCCAGGCAAAACAACATTCGAAGTTGCATCCATTAATCAAGTCTCTTGTTTATTCCAATTCACATTTGATTGTCATTAAAAATAGCCCCTTAGGATCAACGCTTTAGAATAAGTAAGCAAATTGTTCACAATTTTTGAATTGCATATTACAGTATACTAGAATTAATACCAAAATTCGAAAAAAAAAATTAACAAGAAGTAGAGACAAGATTTCTGTTTTAATATAAAAATCTATTTTGCAATTTGCTCACCAGTTAGCATTCTTTGCATTAAAAAGTTTGATCCTGTTTAGGTGAATAACATGTTTTTTTTAGAATGCGAGAAATCACTTTGAAATGAATGTAACTCTATTTTTAATTTAATTTATTCACAAACTGTGTTTTGCTAGCAAATTCGAGATTTATACCTTATTTACTTCAATTCTAACTACTGAAATCCAGTTTTTTATGACGTTTTGGTGATTGATTCAATTCAAGGCTCCTGCAAATCACGTACTGATTTTGAGCTTATAAACTTTTAGTACAACACTTACTTATTAAAATTATTGTTTAACATTTAAAAAGTTTCAGATATATTGCAATATTAAAAATAAGTAAGAAGAAGATGAAATAAGTCAGTTTATGAGATTTCTCAACTCAACTAGGGTATTACAAAGCATCAAGTCAGCACCTCAATTAATTTTGCAACAAAAGCTGGGTGCTGAATTATGTAATATCCACCGGTAGATTCAGAACGTTCCTGAATTTAAATGTTAAAATGCGGCAGGATGGCATAGTGCCTCAATTAATATACCGAAGTGCTGAGGTGCTGAGTTGATGGTGCTGCAGTACTTACCATTAGTTGACCTCAGCTTGCACTCTGCTAAGATCCCGAAAAATCTGATTTTGCGTTTGAAAGGTCATTTAGGGATGCATGGAGGGCGCAATGTCGGGGGTCACATAGTTTAGACTAACGTAAAGATTCTGATACTAGACCCCGCCCACTATTTAAATTTTATTGCTCAAACCGCAACTACTATTATTGCATTTTGGCAAGTTGAAATGCTTCTTAATTAAAATATAAATCAATTGAAGGTTTTGATGATGCAATTAAAACAATCAACAATGTTTATTTTAATGGTCAAATGAAACCAAACCACTCGCTTATGTTGTGATTTGAAGCCTTGCGGTATCCTCATGTATTACTACAGGCTATTACCCACTATTATAGACCGCTCACTATTAGAATGAGGAGAGTCTTACCCTTGCTTACTATTAACGACTTCTCTGTTATTATAATCTTAACATTGTTTTTGACAAAACAAGCAAGAACTTGACAAAAAACTGATTTTCCGGTATTTGGGGTCAAAGAAATGAGGGAAAAAGGCAGTACCCATCTTCGACTTTGAAATTAGTCTTGACCACTATTAATTCTCTCCTACAAACTGATTCCAAAAATTTCATTCCTTCGAAAAACAGAACTCTATAAGACAGACAGACGGGCAGACATTGCACTCCTATAAAGTAGTTTATACGCTACTTAAAAGCATGTCGGATTGAACAAAAATGCTGGTATTTTTACGTTAGAACATTTCTGGACAATGCTCAAAAGTATCTGTTTTTGAATTTCAATTCTTTCCCGCTCATACCCCAGATTTCAAGATAATAAATTGTATAAAGTAAATTAATTCGGGTCAATGTCAGATGTATATTAAATTAATCCTTGGATTTACTATAATTGTCAATCCTCAAACAATGTTCATTGTAATTTCGCCTTTTATTTTCAACCAGGGCTCATATTATTTAATTTAGCCACTTCTGCGTATTCTAGTGCTTTTTGCTTTGTTGATTGATTGCTCGAGGTGATTGATTTTGCAGCTTTTTTTTACACTACATGCAATTGGAAACTAACTTGACCCGCTTTCTGTATGAGACCAATTTTAATTTTAGACCCACTTTTGTTCAAGGATTACGGCAATATTCCTTGCATTGATGATAAAATAATGTGGATTAATAATCTTCTCCTCATTTTGAAATCAATGCTAAAATAGTTTTGCTACATCGTCTGCCATACCAAATACGCTTTTATGCAGTATTTTATTTTTTCAACTAGCGCAACTAGCGCAAAACCAGATAACTAGGCTTTTTTCTATTTTATCCAAATTGTGGTGAGATAAATGCTCAAGGGAGTCAATTTGAATGGAGTTGGCTTGTGTTGGTGCTGGATCTGTACAATCACTACCAGAGTATCATTTCCAACTGCAAAACAGCAAATCAAAAACAAATTCCAAACATATATCCAAAGTTAACTTAAGTGTGTTATACCCTGATGTTCCAGAGTTGATTATTTGCGTTAGGGTCGCAACCCTCCTGAATAACCTGATAGGGATAACTTCCTATGGCCGCTAGGCAGTTAAGTGTCAACTGATTTTGGAGTCGAGAGGGTTGAGTCTGTGTTAGACGTAGGAGACGTTATTGCTTAAAATATATATCTTCAGACAGGCGCTGAATATTTAAATTTGTAAAAGGATATTTATAAAGTTAAATGTTAGTACTAACCAGGATATGGTCTCAAGTGTTTGCGTTTTTTCGAAAGCAAACCTGGACCATTATTATTGTTGCGTCGTAAGCTTAAGTTTAAGTATATTAAGACGCCATCTACCGCCTCCACTGGACCGTTTGGTACAGTGGAGACGGAGTGGCAGTTGACAAGGGAAGAAGTACGAAGAAAGAAGGAAGAACAAGGATAAGTCGTTCTTTTTTGTTAACAAAGTTATCTTTAATTAAATAAGTAATTAAAGTAACTAACTAATTAGAAGATAGTTAATCCGTTAAATAAACTAGATTCAAGAAGAAGTCTGAGTTTGGGATTGTCATCTTCATTTGTCCTGAATAAGGAACGGGGTAAGCCAGCGCTGGCAAGTCAACGAGGTCGTTGTAAATTGCAGTCGGAATCTCATTCAATTCAAGGAAAGTTAACTCACTCAAATTTTAAACAATTAATTGATTATCCACTCTCGTTCAATTATACATAATAAAAAAGATGAATTTTGAAAATGAGAATTCTGACTACTCAAAATTTTGATTTCTTTTTGAAAATTAAAATTTTGAAAACCTTATGGAATTTTACAGGTGAATTTTGCGGTATTACGGGGTCCCCTCTGCCAAATCATTCCAAATTTGCAAAGTTTAGAACGGGTATTAATGTGTATGCATTGGTAATCAATACATTTCGATTTCTCTGGTTTTAGTCAATCAGAAAAATAAATTTATTAAAAATTAAAATTTTGTAAGGAGGGACCCCGTAAAACAGCAAAATTCACGTGTAAAGTCCCATAATGTTTTTAAAATTTTAATTTAAAAAAAGTTTTTTGAAATTTTGAGTAGTGGGATTTCTCACTATTTTCAAAAATTATCTTTTTTTTAATGTATAACAATGGCCCAGGTTTGATTTCGAAAAAACGCAAACACTTGAGACCATATCCTGGTAAGACTTACGATAACGCCGTCCATGATTGTCCATTGTACTGCATTATCATCCGAACATAGGCCGTGCTCGACGTCATTTCCATAAGCAGCACATTGAACGCAGATTTGGCCAAACTTCACTTGCCCAACCGTTGTAGTAGTCTCTAATAAAGTCTGTAAAACGAATATTTAAGATTATGGCTCCTTGCCAATCACTGCAGATACTTACACCCCAGTTAAGTACATTAACTATTTGGTCAGCTATACTTCCGTCACAATACATAAGTTCAAATGTCCAATCGTCTGTCGGGTGAATACACATTCCTGGATATTCTATACTTTCCAATTGGTACTCAACCGCATCAAACGCCCAGTTAGTAAATAAAGTTGTATCATCACAATTTCCTTCTGAAAATGAACTTGTACTTCTTGCCATAAGGCAGTTTTGACTCAATGCGGACTTTAATTGAAAGTTCCCGCCCTAACAATCCAAATGATATAAAAAAAAGTTCTCGTATTCTAAACATGTTTACAAAGGAAATTTGTAGTTAACTGTCTTACAGACTGATTAATAATTGTCCATGTGTCACTTTCATCGCAAACTCCGCTGAAGACGTCTTCCATACCACGACTTGTTATGCAGGTTGAAGTGATAGAGAATTGAAGTAAAGACGAATCATCTTGCAAGGCCTACACAATATTAGAATTGAAGTAATGTGTCATACATGCATACTGAAAATTAAATTAAATGTCACTACCTGTAAGTTGTCAATTAAAACATGTTGGTTACTGGCTGCCCGCATGCACTCGTCGAGACTTTGAATTTGCCCGTCATAGTACGCGCATTTGTCAAACGCAACATTACGAAGCAATCCTACTCGCTGCAAGGAATTTTTAAATTAAATAAATAAAGTTGAGTTACTAAAACAAACCCAAGTTGTTCTTACCGCTTCAGATGCGTATACAAGCACCAGCAAGCATGTGAAGACAGGAATCTTAGTGGTCAGCATTTTCTGTACCGGTACTATCTTAAATGGGAGTTGATTTAGCAGTTTGAAAAAATAGTTAGGTCGAAATCGCTGATTTGTTTAAAATTAGGCGTTAGAAACAGTACCTGTTTGGAAATTATACGGAGGTCGTGCTGAAGTTTTTTAAAGCGGGGTGTCCCAAGACACAATGATAAATTTTTACAATTTTGAAAATATATTTATAGTTTTCGTCGTACCATAACAAAATTAACCTAAATGAATGACCAATTTAGATGGTAAATTTGTTGAGTTGATCAATTTACATGAAATAAATTTAGCAAGTTTTCCTTCAAATGCGTCATACTCAAATTTAGTCAATTACGTACCTATGGCATCCGTTTTAATTAACATTACTGTGACCTTGTTTACCAAATTGTAAGGTAGACCAATGAAGTTAAATCAGAAATTTTTCAACATTGTAAACTCTAGCTGCCTAAAGCAAGACAAGAAAATTTTAAATTCCTGTCTCTAGAAAATTAAAGAATTGCTACATTTACACTCGATATTTAGTTTAATTTTTCTAAACCGGAAACTACTCAAGTCGATAATTTACTTAATATAATAATATATAATATATTATATAGTTCAGTTTATTAATACATAATTCACAAATTGAAGCGAGTCAAATTTACAACACCAAATAATTCTTCCACTAAATTTGTTTCTGTATATTGTCAACGGGAAATACAACTGAACCCCCGAAGAGAGCGGACGTCTCCAAAAACTCGCTCCTATTCAACTAAAGTCTAGAACACTAAGATAGTGCTTCTCTTTAACAAAAGTTTGGAACAATAATACTGTTCCATC
>VYYI01004623.1:0-10161 GCA_021029175.1 Bilobella aurantiaca
CGTTTCCATTTGCTTCCAAAGACATTGGATATCATATTTTTGTCCAAAGCGTCGGGGCTATCGACATCAAACATGCCGCCAAAGGAAGAGAAGTTTTTTATCCAAATATCTTGAATTAAATTCGAATCAGAGGTAATTAGGACGGGACGAGTTCCTTCATACGTTCCATACGTTTTGCCATACTTTTTGCAATTAGCTTCATCAACCTGAGGATAAGATTTTAACACGTATGATAAAGTGTTCCCAAAGAATGGAAGTGGTTTAGGACCCCGAATTCCACGAGACGACCAGAATGTGTAACTTTTTTTATACTTAAAATAAGCAAAAGTGCACAAGAGAACTAGTAGAATAAATAGTGTTTCAAATACTGTTACAAGCATGTTGGTAGCAGAAAAAATGCTGAGTAAGTGAAGAATGAAGGCAATCGATCGAGCTATTTATCCAAAACCCTCCCTAACGCAAATGCGCGATGAAGTAAGTTTTCATGTCAGACGGCTTTTAATGATTGAATTAATGTTCATATCTGAAGTATTCGAATGAAATTGATATCATTACTAGTTCGTAGTGGTTTAGTAGCACTCTTATTGCTTTTGTATTCAAAGTTATTAAACCACATCATCTACTTTCCGGCAAAATGTCCATTCATTTGTTGAAAATTGACATATTTCAAATGCTTTGAAACTGTCTAAAAAATATGTATAGTGTAAGTTATTTCTTGATTCATTGATTTAAGGCTCAGTACATTTATTTAAAAAACAAAAATTTCAAACCATTGCAATCGACAAGCTGAATTTATACACAAAAATAAAATAATAATAAATTTGCCAATAACTTTCGATTTAAAACAGCCTTAAAACAAAGTAGGATTTGAATTTAGTTAAGATATAAGGTCATCATTCTGTATTGCTTAGCTATAAGATTTTGAAGTACATTGTTATTCTCAACCAACTTTTATTACTGATCTCATTGACCCAGACATTAGAAATGCACTGGCAAAAACCAGATTCTGTGTTTAAATCAAACGTTTTGTTACGCAATGTCTCAGTTTGGCACTTGAAGAACTCATTTATATAATAAAATTAGCTGTTGATATGTGTGCTGTATTATTGTACTTTGGCAAAGTAAATGTTCCAATTTAGCTCACACAATCTAGATAAAATAGGCCAATTAAGAGGAAATTAATTTAAGTTAAAAAAGTTTAGATAAGGGTGTAATGTTGCGTTCCGTTCTGTTTCCACGTGGGAACAGAGACGGGACACAAATTGATGTTGGTTTTTCATTTTCATTGTTGGTAAACTTAATTTCCTTTGCAACAATGCATGCTTTTATTATGGCATAAANATTTTCATTGTTGGTAAACTTAATTTCCTTTGCAACAATGCATGCTTTTATTATGGCATAAATAATGCCTCGTCAATAAAGTGTAAGGTCATTGCCGTGGCTCATCGTGGGTGAAATAGGGACAGTAGTTTTAGTCACTAGTTTGGTCACTACTACCAAATTAAATAATATTTACAAAAAAATTACTAAAAATTAAAAAAAATTCTTGACAGCAAAATTACAATGACCTTAATTAATACTTAATTACAGCTACATAATTGTGTATTACTATTATTGAAATATTATTCAAGTAACCCTCAACGCGCAGAAATTTGAAACCTTGCATGTAGGTATGTTACTTTTAAGATTATTTTCCCATGAAATACTACCACATGGCAGCAAGTATTGATAGCTGGGGTCAGCAAACTCGACCGAGAAAATGACCATTTGTCTTAACTTATTCCTTGGTTTAAGTTTTCTATTAGGTCATTTGAGTTGAATGCTGTGTTTTAAATAGTTTTTAACTTTCAAATATTTCCTTCTCTTTTTTTTTACAATTTACACTTCAATCTATCTCTTAATCGTTTATGGAAACTTGCCAAGCAAACCTGGCCTATGGCAGAGTATCAAGAAGTGACCGTCTTCAATTTTTCAAGCCTATATCTTAAATCTTAAGCGTATTTGAGTACAATTGAAGTGAAAAATTAAACAGTCCTTAGAGATTACCCTTGTCCAAGTACAGGCATGTTTATCTAGGTTTTACTAGCCAGACTTGAAGAAAAATAATTTTAAAGGGGTTCGTCTATTTAGCTTTCTAAAAAATAATTTAATGGTGAAAGGTAGATATGCACCTTTTGGAAAGTGGTGGTGACACTTTCCTCTTGCCTTTTAAAGGGCCCTTTACATGACTCTTAACCCTGAATTAACGCATAGCGTCTATTGCATATTGAACCTTGTCACACTGCGGCACCTAATTTGACTCCCTTCACTTAATGGATTGTAAAGCAGCCGCTACAGGATCCTTAGCCTCTAACACTCAATACAACACAATTACTTCCCTTTATTCAATTAACCAATTAATCACCAAATAAAACAATTAGTGTGAGAAAAATAAAGTGAAAAAAAATAAGACAAAGTCCCGCCCGTTTCATAAGACAAAGTAACGCTGAATCTCCAACAGAAGCCTTTGGCAGCAATAACCTGATCTTAACTTAACATTTCTCCTTACGCTAGTCAGTGTCTCCTAAAATACTTCCTGGTAGAACCACTCCAAACCGTATCAAATCAAAATTTTCACTTTTATTTATTATTTTGCCTTAATTCAAAGCACTCAGTTATTTCAATTTATCATTTCGATTATTTTCAATATAGGATTATTTTGCTACAAAAAAGTACTCACCAGAACAATGAGTTAAAATTTATGATATCTGTTGGAATAAACCGTGGTGAAGGTGTCACTCAATTAGAATCAGTAGAAAAGTTGATCAATTTTTTTTTCTCATGCTATTTGACATATGCCTATGACCTTCTCAACATGCTTCTGCTAGTTGGGCGAAAGCGGTATCGTCTGGTGAGCTGACTGGGAAGTTCAGAGAATGATACGAAGGTGATTCTACTACATTATGTTTTGTTTGACCACAAATAACCGTTTTGGATGTCAAGGTCATAGACATCACTCTTGGATAATGTCACGAACACGATGCCAACGACCTTGTCGACACCGCGGACGTGACCATAGGTTATGTAAATTAGTCCGATTATTTGCAGACGTGTGTCTGTCGTAGTTTAGTCCCTTATCTTGTTTATAGGCCGTACAGTTCCGTGGTCTGTTCGACCTTGTCCTTGTGACCACTCCTATAAATAGGAGTGGCCATCTAGTTAGTCTTGGTCAGTCGTCAGTAGTCCGTAGTCTTGTCTATACCTCAGGCCCATGGTCATGTCGACGACGTGACCCCACCGTTGACCTTTGCCGACTCCGCCGACATTGTTATTCTAGTCTTAGCTATTGCAACTAAAGTTATTTTGCAACTCTTCTCGTCGTTGTTGTCGTCTAGCGCTTATTGCCAAGCAATTTGTCGCGTCGGCTCCACCAATTGAGTGCACCACCCACAGCACAGTCGACCCTACCGTGACAATAACATGAAAAATGACACATACAAAAGTTGCTCTACTTGTTGAGTGGAAAAGCATTTGTTGCATTGCAACCTTCTCTCATTGACCCCTTATGACTACCAAAGTAACCCATTGACATCAATATGATGTCAAAAATTATTTTGGCGCAAAACAAAATACTAAGATTGTTGTGATTATTGTTCCACTCAAAATGAACTCTTAAATTAAAATGACTCGTTTTATTCTTATTTACGTGGCTAATTTGAATGATTGGTTCAATTTTTCTACAAACCCTACTTGAATGACCGTCTTCGCATCATTTAATGAAAATGTTTGAGAAATATACTTGCCGTATAAAGTAACAGCTGCTACTTTTTGACGCCTCAGCTACAAAACTTTGTAAAATGTCTAAACAACTTTAGTTGTTTATAGTCCTAATATATGTTCTAATTTATCTGATCTTGCTTTAAAAATAATGTTGAAAATTCTCACCAGAATAATACTAGTTATTAAAACTATAACGGCGAATTCATGTTCAAGTAGAATTCTGCACTGCTAGATATGGTGTACGTGCACATTTCATTGCTAAAACGAGCTAGATCACCACATTATTATTCTAGTGCTCACCTTTTTTTTTTCAAGATATTAATAAATAGCTTATGTATTTTTGTCTTTTGATGAAGTCAAAATTTTAATAAAACTTTTATAAGGGTCTCTGCAATTTCCCCGGGTCTCAGAAGTAATGACACGAATTTCTTGTAATTTAAAGTTATTTAATTAATGATAAAGTAAGCATAATGTATTTGTATTAATGTTGCACAGCAAACTAAGGCTGTTCGGCTAGTTCATGGTAACGCAATACCTTTCGTTAGATATGAGTTACTTTCTTCCTTGTGCCGTGTACGACGAAATATTAAAAAGACAGATGCTTTAGGGATGGGCACGTTTCGTTTCCAGAAACGACACGAAGGACGCTACCGTTTCGTTTCCGCTCCTGATTCCATTTTTTGAAGCAAAATGAAAATCCGTTTCCAAGGTTAGCGGAACGTTTCCTATTTGGCGGAAACGGGGAAACGATCAAAAATGTTTTACTTAAGTAAGGCCGAGAAAAATAGTAAAATTTTACAACAAACTATTATTGAATTTATTTATAACACACTTTGCTTTATATATTATTACAAACACTGCTTTTCATTTTTAATATAAATTGATTTAGTTAATTATCTCTAAATATGTACCTTAAAGAGTATAATGCAATGCAAGTCTAACACGAATTCTTGAGCTCAAATATAATTCAAAAAGCGAGAGAAGAAAAGGCAATAATTTTGAACCGCCAGCTTAGGCAACACATCATAAATGGAAAATATAGTTACCGTAATTACCCATTTAAACGCGCACTCTCTTAAAAATGCGCAATCCTAATAAACGCACAGGGTAAAATTTCCAAGGAGAAATAAACGATCATCCGAAATAAACTCGTTTCGGGCTTTTATTAGGGATTGGGCAGAAATGCGGGAGAATCATTTTTACAACATTGTTCTGAATTGGCCATTTCATATTAAGCCTTTCAGTTGATAAAAGGAATCACTTGAATTAATAAATACTTAAATCTCGTGATTAATTTAAATCACGTTAACAGGAGTAAGGCGAGAATGAGCGGTCATAACTCAGTGATTTGGTACTTTTTTTTTAAATTTTTTCCATTCAAGATTAATAACTTTAATTTGTTTTCTTAAACATGTCTTTCTTAATTGATTTTTTTGGATGCTCTTTGACATTCGCCTATAGGCCTGGTCAATGCTTGTGTGCTAGTGAGTGGGGGAGGGTGGTTTCATCCTGTTTAGTTGACTAGGAAGTTCTGAGGTCTGAAGCTAATGGACTTTCTGCTGGGCAGTGAACGTGGGGTTGATCACTTGATTAAATGTTGTCGAAAATTTTTGATGACAAGTAATCGTTTGGATTGACATTGAATTGAGTTTTATCATGAACTACGCCATTGGGAAAGATATCGATGTGGGATAAATAGCCCAAACTGTTGCAATTAATTTTCACTCTTGACTTAAACGACGGCTGAAACTCAGTTTACTACCAGAATGCTTGTAGAAGTATTTGAATCGCTATTTGTTACGCTTGTAGTCTTGTGCATTTATGCGTGTTTCAAATATCAGAACGCCTACACGTTTTGGTCTTCACGTGGAATATCCGGACCGGTACCCCTTCCATTCTTTGGCAACGCTCTTTCCTACATCTTAAAAACATATCCAGAGGTAGATGAAGCCAACTTTATAAAATATGGCAAAACTTACGGCACATACGACGGAGTTCGCCCCGTGCTAATTACTTCTGATTCAAATTTAATTCAAGACATTTGGATAAAGAATTTTTCTTCTTTTGGCGGGATGTTTGATGTCGATAGCCCAGACGCCTTGGACAATAATATGATTGTCAACGTAGTTGGCAGCAGATGGAAGCGCGCCAGAAGTGTACTCTCAGCAACATTTAGCACTTCCAAAGTGAAAGATGCCTTGAGCGACGTATCCAAACCTTTAGAGAAATTTTGTAACCATGTTGACAAGATCTCTGTAAAAAATGAACCAATCAACGCAAGGGAACTATTTGCTTGCCTAACCATGGACGTCACAATTGGAGCCTTCTACTCCATGGAAACAGATTCCTATATGCCAGGAAACGTATTTGTAGAAAACGCAAAAAAGTTGGTACGGCTTCCTGTGCTTGATTTATTATTGATTGATAATTTGCCAACTTGGGTCAGTAGTGCGCTTGGATTGGGATTGATTTCAGCAGAACCTTCCAAATATTTGAGAAACGTGGTTTTGCAACTTCTTGCAAAAAGAAAAGAAGGTGGCGCTGACAGAAAAGATATGCTGCAGCTACTGATGGAATCACAGGATGATGAGGCTATTGTCAAAAACAAAGGGTTGGAAGAAATTGAAGTAATGGCAAATGCTACACTCTTGCTTGGAGGAGCCTTTGATACAATGACAAGTGCGGTCTCATTTGTCGCATATCGATTGGCAGAGAATGCAAAGGCGCAAAAAAAGGTTTACGACGAAGTTATTGGAGTAGTGGGAAAGGGACTTAATCGGAAAGTTACATTTGATGACACTAAGCTGATGCCATACCTTGAAGCGGCACTTCATGAAGCGATGCGTATGAATAGCGTAATTTTTCGAGGATTCAGATTTGCATCAGAGGACACTACTTTGCCGGGTACTAACATTCGTCTTCCTAAGGGAACTGCAATACACGTTCCAACCTACCTGCTGCACCATGATCCAGACTATTTTTCTGAGCCTCATTTATTCAAACCAGAACGATTTCTACCTGAGTCTGGAGACAAAATTGTAAATGGTAGTTTTATGCCTTTTGGTTTGGGTCCACGTCAGTGCGTTGCTATGCGGTTTGCACTAGCAAGCATGAAACAAAGCTTTTCAGAAATTGTTAGACGCTACGAGTTTATTCCTGCGCATGAAAACGTTAAACCAATTACATTACCGATTGGAAATATTATAGCAAATGAGGTTTTAGTTGAAATTAAAATGAGACCACGAAGTCAAATTGGATCTTTATAATTTTTATATAATGGTATATTGGGAACGCAAACATTTAAACATATAAATAAAAAATAAGATTAATTCCATATAATTTTGAAAAAGAAAGAAAAATTTCCATTGTTTGATGGATTGGCGGATAATACAAATTATTCAAAATTATTTTGAAAATACCCTGCATTTTAATCATCTATATTTTCCGAATAAATTTAGCTTAGCCAGGTGACTTGCAACTCTTAAGCAAAAACCAGGTGGTTTAACAACCACCCAATTTTTGCAGCACTTGGATTATTCATTCTAAATGTAAGTACAAACCAACACACTTAAATCTTCCAATACAAAACACTCTCACTTATAAATTTCGTAAGAAAATAGATCAAAGAATTTGAATATTTAAACTTGTATACAGGCCACGTCAATATAAGTACATCTTAAAAACTTAAGTATCGAAAAATAGATTTCTTCTTGCACTTGTTGAAACGTAACGTAATTCGAAACGTCTTCGAATTGACAAAAAAAATTCCTTGACACCTGTGAAGTATATACATGGTCGGGTGCTCTAAATTTAGAGCGATGTGGATTGAAGTACTAATGCTATTTCTGAATCTTTTCATCTTTTTAATCCGTGTACATCTATAGAATAAAATTTGCTATAATTTTTGAGTAGGTATTGATCAGCATTTTAAAAATACTCTCAAACACTTCAAGCCTTACGACAGGTATTTCTATTTCTTTACTAAAATACTGACACATTCGGCGTCACATTAACCGGAACATTAACATTGGTCTACACAAATACATTTTCAAATTAAGTTAAAACTTTGCTCGGCTCGAAATCTTTACATATATTTTACATACGTTACATTTTCAGAGAAAACGATTAAAAAAAGCCTTTTGTGCAACAGAACTTAACCCCATTTTAATAAACGCGCGACTACAACATGTAATAACTGTGACCGTATCGATTTAAGTTGACTATGTAGATACACAAAGTATAACCACATTTTGCCAAAAAATTGATACGGAAATCAAATAATTTGGAAAGCAAAGCAATCTGAGTCGTGTAATATTGAATAATGTAATTCCTAACGGAACTCTACACTGAAAACGTCAAGTCAATTTCCAAGACACGATTTTGAAACGGTGGATTACTTGTGTTAGCATTTATAAATTTTAATATATTACAATAGGATTAGTTCAAATGAGTTTTCATTTGGTTGGAGTCAAGAGCTCATATTTGTTTAACTTGGATGTGAAGTGAATTGTTCCAAAAAATATACTCGAAGCAGTATAAGTATTGTATAAAGAAAATTTGAACAGAAAGGTAGTTTTGAAATAAAATTCCAAAAAATAGGCCAAAAATGGTAAAGTCAGTTAGGTTTTATTTTATTGGAGAGATTTGTGTTTGATTGATGTATTAAGTGAATATTTAATGAACAAGTATCATCAGGTAAAAATTGCTGCTTTAATAAAATAACTTGTTTCAATCTATTTTATATTAACAACCATTTTAAATAATATTTTTGGTGGTTTTAATTTATTAATTATATTTCTGGAAGTATTTTTTGTGAATTAAGTGGTCTGCCCTGGACATCGTTTGAGTTTGGACATTTTGAAAGACTGCATAATGAGAAATAAGCGAGTTGTTCAGCACAAAAGTAATTCTGGTAGCATTAGCAGAACGCAATAAAACCTTGTTAAGGCGTCGTTTTAAAGTGATTGATACCTAAATATTTAATTTATATATTTAAATAATAGCAATGGATTGTTCTGAAAAAAAATCCAAGGCAATGTCTAAAGAAATTGATACTACATATAATTTCCGATAGAAACTTTGAAACAGGTTGATTTGTCTCGTCAAATTGCTTAAACATCGGGAATCTAAAACTATTTTGCTTCAATTTGCGGAAATTTTTTCCACATAAATTGTGTACTAATTTTTTGAATTTTTATGAAAAAATTTCTAAAACCTAACCAACCAAAATTACTCAAAATTCTCAGTAATGTTATCCAAGCTCAATATCCTGGAGTAACTATTTCCAAAACCGGTAAACGGTAGACGTCAACACTTCAATTTTTAAGAATTATAGGTGGAATCGTTCAACTGTTGGCCTTGAAGACCTATAAAAAATATTACTTCCGTTTGACCGCATGATCCCCTCCTTGGAATAAAAGGGGTACTAAATTAAAAATCGCGATATTTGAAAACAATTATTTCCAAAACTCGTTGACCGAGTTAGGTAAATTTAGTCGAATAAAGATAATTACACAAGTCCACAAAGGTCGTTATTTTAATTATCTAATGGCAAAGGTGCCCTTAGAAGGGACTATCGACTAAAACATTATCTCGGATTCTCTTGCTGAGAATTCTCCGACTTGATGACATAAGTACAGCGTGAATTTTTTCCCACACTATCAAAAATCTTTGTCCCTTAATGGAATCTTTAACTTTTCATATGCCAAGGCATGGACAACTTATAAACTTGTAGATTTAAATAATAAAATGTTGCAAGCGTATGCAGGAAAATCGGTGCCGTTATTGCGTATTTAGATTTTTAAATAAAAATTTGCAAGTTTATTACTTGTAGATTGACTTATGAAATTTGAGAGGTCCTTAAGGCACCATGATTTTTTATACTTTGAGATGAAACTTAAACACACAACTTGATTGATAAACTCTCAAAATTATCTGCAGAAACAAAGTCTAAGATTGAGTATTAGTTGATTGCCTTTTGTAAGGTTACCTCTGCCTGTATCGGCATAATTTAGAAAAGCGACCTCAGGATTTGTCTAATGATCATTCTAAGACCAAATTTGCTCAAATAATAAACAAGTTTCAGAGATATGTGTTTCCAAACACACCGATTTTTTTTAATCAAGTGGTCAAATAGAAGACATTTGGTTTCATACCCTACAGGTCAGAAATTGAATACAATATGGTTCACTATTTCAATGATGAGAAATGACCTATAATAATTTTTTATTACTTAATGCAATGAAAAGTGAAACTGTAACTTGAGATTTCAGCATGACAAATATAACAACATCGTATGTTGCTAATACGTTTTGAAGTTCTCCGATTGCTTTGTCCTCAACAAATTATCTATTTCTCGTGATCGTGATCATAAGGCTCTTCAAAATTTTCATTCTGAAAGTT
>VYYI01004624.1:0-10160 GCA_021029175.1 Bilobella aurantiaca
TACATAAAATTGAAGGTTATGATAGTACTAATTACCCAGCTGATCACTGACCCTTTACCCTAAAAGTGCGATGACCCCAAAAATGACCCCCAAAATTGAATATTCGGACTTTTCGGTTTCTTTTCTTAAAATTAAAAGCTGTGCTGGTACCAATGTTCCAGGAAACTCCTGACACATTCCGCGCAGTTTGATGACTCTCTAACTGACCCTCCAAACCAAAAAATCGGCGTTTTCGGGGTCTTATTGGTTAAATTCATTTGCATTAGTTCAATACGCTACTTAGTTACGTGCGTTTGCAACGGTTTATTCAACATTTACAATTACTAAAATTTACTGCTCCTAATTTAATTGATCACTTTAATTACGTTTCGTAATTGCAATTAAATTAAGGAGGCTAAACTTGTAAAAACTTGATCAAGTTAGTTTTAGACGCTTGAAATCACGTACACCATTCATTTTAGTGTAATTATTTATATAATCAAGATTATTTATAAATAATCAACCACTTCACTCATTCGCTGCTTGATTACAAATTCGCTTGCAGCATAATTTAAGAATGATAAATTTATATTAACAAATTAGTTAAATAGTACAGTAAATTACGTGGGCATTTTGTTTTTAGAAAACTTTCAAAATATAGATTTTGAAAATTTTGACACCTTAAATTTGAAAAGAGTATAACTTCAAGTTCCCTAAAGCTTGAGAACAAAAACCATTAGCGAATCTTAGCGCCGCTTCAAAAAAAAAATTTGGTTTTATTTGTTTTTTTTTAATTGTACAAATTGTTGTTGTTTCCAAATTCTAGCATCACCCAAATGCAAGGGCTTCATTACGCATGGCGGAATGCTGGGAATTCAGGAGTCGATTATGGCCGGAGTGCCCATGATTGTGGTGCCCATCTTTGGAGAGCAGGAGTACAATGCCCTGCGGCAGGAGAGGACTGGGAGGGGCCTTAGGCTAGAGCCATATGGACTCACGGAGGGACCCTTAAGGGACGCTATTCTGGAACTGTTGAGTAACGACAGGTGAAATTTTGAAAAAAAAGGGAAAAAACTTTTCTTAAAAAAATCTGAATTTAAATTTTTCCTGTTTCGATATTTTTTTGAAGTTACAAACTTGCGGTTAAGAAAACTAGGAAGGAGTTACTTGACCAGCAGAACAAGCCCCTTGACACTGCTGTTTTCTGGACGGAATACGTACTCAGAAATGACATGTCAAGTCACAAACCCGGGAAAATCGGAACCTTATATTGGTTTCAGGCCTACTTTCTCGACGTGTTTGCATTTTTAGCACTAATTGCCAGTATTTTAACTTTAATTAACATTTACCTTCTCAAATTGGCCTACAATTACTTTTTTGTGAAACGCTCTGTACAAAAACTTAAAAGAAAGTAAGAGTAGAAAATAATATTATGAAAAATTATTGATTTTGAAGAGTTTTTAATCAAACTTAAAATTACATGATTTCATGTTAAAGATAGTTACTTCACCCGCGTTGTGTCAGTTATCAGTATCTGTGTCAGTATCTTTCGGTTACATTACTATTGCTTTTCAGTAGAGTAACAAAAAAGTTTTTTTTTTAAACGCCAATTAATTGAACAATGGTCATTATTTTTTGGAATAAATTGTTTCGTGTTCACAAGTTCAAAGTCAAATTTTGCGGAAGTCTCACTTGTACTATAGCAGAAACGCAGTGTCTATATGTATGATTGTATAAAAATGTATATTACAATGTTTGCTAGAAATGAAGAGTAATTGACCTCGTGTAGACAAATTTTTAAGGTTAATGGAGCTTCCGCAACAAAACACCTAACAGCTAATTAACTGAAAAAATTCACTAAATGAATGACATTTTTATTTTAATCTAGATTTAGGTACCTTGGTATAAATAGAAATGGAACTTGCATGATTTGCATGAAATTGATATAAGAGGAACCAGAAAAATAGGGTCAATTTTGCAATTACAAATTTTAAAAATCGGAGCTATGAATATTTGTGTGTTTGTTTTCCTTGCTGGATTTCTTCTCCTTCAAACGGTACGTGTTCAAAATTTGAAAAATATTATTGAATTTTAAAAATTTTGAAAAATATTGAATTTTAAAAATTTTGAAAAAAAAAAGATTCCTGGAAATTTTGGAGAAGAAGATGCAGAAGAAACAGAAGTTGAAGAGCCGGAGAGAACTTGCAAAAAGTACATTAACAATCTCGTTCAGGGCTTTCTAACAGGCGCTCTCAATTGTTTAGCAGGGAAATTTCAAATGCGGAACGTTTTCGAAATTGGTACAAGATTCTACGTGAGCCTTTTTAAAAAAAATTATTGAAAACGGTTTTTGAATATGAAACTTATTCTAAATTTATTGAAAACGGTTTTTGGATATGTAGCTTATTTTAAATTGTTTTATTTTTGTCTTTCGCTTCTCCACAGTGCCTCTTCAGATGTGTACTCCAGGATGTGGGAGTTGTAAAATAAAATTTTGAAAATAGAAAATAAAATTATAATTTTCAATTTTTTCTAATTGAATTGTTGCAATTTTAAAACAGCTTGGAGCTGATGGGAAATTGGACGAATTGTCAGCCCTATTTTACTTTCAAGAAGCAATTCCGGAAATAATTTTGGATGTTGTAATCTTGGATGCACAACCGTGTTTAGAAATGGCTGGTGCGATTTTCGGAAATTTTTGAAATTTTAAAGTTTCAATGTTTTTCAAGAATTTAGAAATTCCAATTTTATAAAATATTCAACCCTTGTGAAAATATAATTATGATTTTTTTTTTGTATTTCAGCGGGTTTTGAGCCAAGTCAGTACTACTGCCAGAGCTACTCTCCCTTTGTACAGTGCGTTTTCAACAGTCTCGTTCGCACGCTCGGCCCATATGCACTAAACTGCTATGCCACGCCCAGTTTGGGCGGATTCTTTGGCATAATTAACGTGATTGTACCGCAAGCCACGCCTGCGACATCTTCCAACGCAGTTGAAATAAAACGACGCTACACCGAAGCCACATTGCGTTACAATCGAATAAAGAATCACAAGAATTCGACGCAACTTAACGCTCCGACGTCAAAAGCTACTTTAAAACAAACAATTCCGCCTTTCAAACCGATTCCGTACTGAAGATGAGTACTTTGTACTTAGCAAGATTTAGTTCATTTTTCAACAATTTAGCAAGTTTTAGTTCTATAATAGTATATTTTCCCTAATTTAACAAGTTTTAGTTCTATTTTGGTTCATTTTCACCAATTTAATAAGTTTTAATTCGATTTTAGGTCATGTGTTCAAAATTTAATAAGGTTTAGTTCTATTTTAGTTCTTTTTTCACCAATGTAGCAAGAATTAGTTCTATTTGAGATCATTTTCCCCAATATTTGAACAGTGCCGTTTTGGCATATCTGTGTCTTTATTTTAATGGCGTCCCTGAAAGTTGCATGTTTTTTTTTAAATTAAAATATAATACTTGTTAAAATTGCTTGCTTAGGGCCTAATATTTGCTAAAATTGTAAATCAAATAAAAAACAAATTTCTTAAAATTAGTTTCAAGCTATCGAAGATGGTTAGGTTTAGGTGATGATTTTGGTAAATAAAACTACATGAATGTATTATATGTGTTATTGTATCTTGTTTTGTGTAAGTTCCAACACAAGCCGTACAAATGCTTGCTAATTATTATAACACTAACGCAAAAATAAATAAAAAAAATAAAAGTTATTTAAATATTAAAAAATTACATGAAAAATGTGCATTGCAACGTAATTTCCATTTCCATCGATTTCCAAGCAATACGTTGCAAATGATATTAAAATTTTACGTTTTTGACATGATTTATAGTTGCTGTTTTTACACTTATCTTGTCAAAATTCATGGCATATTTTTAAAACGCCATGCTCATTAATTCGCAAATCTACCCCCACATTTGACCGTTCTCACGATTTTTTATATAAGTATTTGGTACTGGTTGAAAAAATTGCCCAAGCGACGTCTTCTGCAATATAAAAATTTGAAAATTAAAACATAAGCAACATCGTTGCAAAAATTTGACCTTGTTCTTCCTCTGTATTCTAAATATCACCGTCTCAAATTTTTGTATAAAAATTTATCATTTCAAAAATAAACCGACGTTCTAATCTGTAATGTTTCACAGATGACTAAAACTGTTGTTCACAGCCAATCAGAAGAAAGATTTTAAAAATAGATTTTCAATTCAAAAAGTGATGGTATCTTTATAAATTTATAAAAGCTCCTTATCCAAATGCATCCACATTCTTCCCAACAATTGCCAATTTTTATTTAACATTGATTCTCAAATCCTTTGGAATTGGTAAGCAGAATTTTTAAGAGAACAAATCGATATAAATTAAAATAATTGTGCTGAGTATGGTTTGCGTTAAAATGTCGAATAAACGATTTATCGAATTAAAATAATTTAATTGAACCTAACTCAAGTGAAATTTTTACCTAAAGCAAAGTGCCAACTATCTTGTTTATTGTTTAAACACTAAATTTATGAAAAAACACAACGGCAAGTCTTCATAATAATAAAATGTGCATATACTATCATTTGTAATTTAACAGATTTGAGAAGAGGTTTGTACTTTCAAATGCAGTTGTGTACACAGGATATGAAAAACTCGTCAATGCCACTCGCATCCCCAACTCTTTGTGTTTACATATGTAGTATAGACAAGATCATTTGGATAGTGATCAAAGAACCACGAGTTTTTTCACCAAAATCCTACTTTTTACTAATACCTAATTTTTTTTTTGGCTCATACTGTTTCAATAACAGAAAAACACACTTTAAAACCAATTTCAAAGTTTCATAAAGCATTTCTACAAAATATGGACACTCGTAAGAACAAGTTAACGTAAACTTCCAAGTAACTTATGACGTAAAATTGGTGTACTTTAGGTGACCATACTTTACATGTAAGGCTCCGTGGATGCTGACAACGCACATATTGTAAGATACAACACTTAAACCTACTAATTGACCAATGACAGCTGACCAATCCTACGTATACGCAAATTACAATATTTTTAAGCTGAAGGCCGGAAACGGAAATAAGGAAAATGAACGGACACATGGAATACATGGCGAGAACTGGGTCAGTTTATATTTGTGTTTTCTAAAAATGTGTTTTGTAACTAATTTTAGTATAGGGAGCACGAATATTAAATCAGATTCTCTCATTTGATTTTTTAATTTTTTCAAACTTCGAACCGTTTGACCTCCAGAGGTCAATAAACCACCATGCTCATCTAAGCCAAACAACGTTGATTTTCATCTTCAATGAAATTAAAGTAAATTGAGTAAAGTTAACGTCTAAAACAATTACATGTACCATGAATTTTTAATACAATAGGCGAAAGCATGACTAAAATTGCACTTAAATGACGTCAAAGCTTAATTTACTTTGGTATCAATGCCAAACCGTTTAGAATTTCGAAAACCAAATTCCAGATTCGGATTCCCTATGCTGAAACTTGGAAAAAATAACTCAATTTTTAGAAACAAAAATTCTTGTAGCTTGGGCATGCGTTTGATTTGGTTTCTATTTATTTTCCATGCAGAATTTAAAAGAGTATAACTTATATGAAAATGGTCATTAATCGGGATGGCCGATTACATTTAGGTTACTTTAGTTTACATTACTTATAGATTTAGGTTGAGACATATTTGCTCAACCATATATTTGCCTCCAATTTGTCTATAATTTATACATAGTCTAATGGTTGCCCACAAATCTGTGATTTTTACTCTTGCAAATCTCGCCCTAGCTCTAGGTAAATTAAGCCAAAACCGCACTCTTTAGCTACCGTGTAACAAGTTTTCTATGTGGTAGCGAAAATTGAATTATAGGTTATTCAAAGAGCTCCAAACTAAGAAATAGAAATAAAGAGGTACTCACATTATTTCCTCACTTTTTTTAATATTATTGATATTTGTATTAACTTTATTAGATTAAACCATTATTATATTTAAATTTTAAAATTCAACCTCTGTTCCAAGAAATACCAAATAATTTTCCAATTATGTCAAAACACTTATTGGAATTTTAGGATTTTGAGATTTTTAATCCAAATGTCATAATAAGGGTCCTAAAGGCCAATCACTATATGCACAATGCCACACATTTGTTATTAAGAATCATTAAGAAATTCAACTTTTAAATATTTATTTGTTTAAAATATTTATGACATGTTTGGCATTTTATCCTTAAATAATTGCAATTCTAATTTGAAAACAATAAAAACGAGTAGCCTGAAGTGGAGTTACGAATTAAATCAAGACTGTTCATAAGTATAAAATTCTTGATTTCAAGAATGTACTATTTAAAGATTTGAGTTCGAAGATTCGAAGTTAGAGATATGGTAAAATACGGATATAACTAAAGATTGATTGAAACTAATTAGCATCAAGATTGGTTTTGGGGTTGTAAAATAAACTTGTTCAGAATTGCTAGCAAATAAGGAGCTAGATTTTTTTTTATTAGATTAAGTCGAATAACTTTTATTTGACTGTAAAGTTCGGAGTGTAAAACTAAAGCGATGAGACCATTACTTTATTTTTTTGTTTTTCATTTTCATGTTCGAATTTCAAAAAACTTTACTCACCTTCCAACAACAAGCTTCCAAAATTAGCAAAAGTTGAAAACATGGTTTAAAAACATAAAACAATTTTTTTTTATTAATTTTCCTTCTTCAAATACTGGTGGGTCGAAAACACAGAGTAAGGACGTAAATGAGCCCGACAAATTTAACATTTCAAAAGAAATTCTCTGGCAACATTTCTTCATCATCTTCACTATGTTTTAAATAGGTTTTGTTTTTGTAGGTAAGCATAGTTCTCTAGGAGTTTCATCAAAATTTCCAAACCCTTTGTAAACTCATACTACCAAACTTTCTAAATATATTTTCAAAATTTCAAGTTTTGCAGAGAATTTTTTTCGAAATGTTGTGATGTTGGCATCTAAATGTGCATATTTGTCATAATCTGAACTTTAGTTACTTTACCTTGTTAGAAAATAGAAAAAAAAATGGTAAATTCATTTGGGAAGTATTGGTTCTAAGTCTAATTATTGGTAACTGTAATAACTAATTAATTACTTTAAAACCCCTGCTACCTCTTGGTACTTTAGATACCCTTATGGCGTGAGCGTTAGTGAAACAAATGTCAAATCATCAAATCAGAAAAGGTATCCGTTGACCGAAAGATTTTAGGGTTCGTTTCAAAAGTACTTTCTAAATTTTTTGTAAAATCGATAATTATAAAATGATGAATTAATATAATTATATAATTTGAAAGTTAAGTATGGAACGTTCCCTAAAATCTTACGGTCCACACATGCATTTTCTGTAAGTAGGGTTTCCTAATGGTGGGTCAAACTAATCCACCACGTTTTCGCTTATTTTGCCTATGAACCAACACATTTGGCTTTTGGTTTTTGGTAGAGTTTAACCTAAATCAAACTGATTTATTCACCATTAAAAAATACTGAATACTTACTACTCAATAATGAAAGCTATATGTTACTAAATACATTTCTAATTAGTAGTTATTATAAGCTAACTTTAAAAACCAATTTCATGCGTAATGTCAGATTAGTGTTCCTTTGCTTTATATATCTAGTAATAAATTACATGGTCACTCCTAGCAGGAGATTGGAATTATGATACCATATTTTATTTAGTATTGCTTGCGTTTGCAGCATTTACAAAGCTAGCTGAAGCCGTTTTAACTGCTCCAATATCTCTCCCTTGCCTTCTATGATGGGATGAGCGCCTCAGGGGACCATCGGCGGTGAGCGGCGCAACCTCTGGTTTCTCAGTAACTGCACTCAAACCATCGCTGGATTTCGATAGGATGGATTGAGGCAATAACGTTGGATCACCTCTGTGTATCTTTAATAGCACTTCTGCCAAAGACAAAGGCTTATCTGTGGCAAAGGGGGACTTTTCATCAGGGTAGGTAGCTGGTTTGGCGATAGGTTGCGATATGTCCACATTTTGATCTGAAAACCATAGTTTGGCCTTTGAGAGCAAATTATCAGCGGTTTGGTCCTTTAAAGGGTCTCCTTGTAGATTTTCTGGTTTTTTAAAGCTCTTGTAGATTTCTGCCAAGTCGTAGAGCGCATGACTCTTGATTTTTTCCCGGTGGGACTCGAGAGCAGGATAAGTTTCTACTGTTGCATTATTACTATCTGAGTTGAGATACTGTAATAAATTCTGCAGGAACGGAAACACTGTCGACATTAAGTTATCTTTATCCATTGCAACTATCCCCTTCCATTCGGATATAAAGTATCCTTGCCTCCAACAAAGAAGAAAGTTGCTCACAGTATCGTCAATAAATATTGTCCTCTCTAAAGTGTATTCTCCCTTCAATATCTCGATAGTTGTTTTCTTTTCTCCTTCAGAAAATGATTCGACAGATACAGTTGCGGATCCCTCGGATGCTTTTTCTTCGGTTACTGTTGTTGCCTTAGCTGCAATTGTTTTAGGCTTCTCAAACGGCAAAACTTTTCCCTCTCGAATTTTGGTTAGAGCTAATGCGATATCTAGAGAAGGCATAAGTTGGGATAAAAATGTAATGCAGAGTAAGGCAAATTAATACAAATTTCAGCGTACCCTTCATGGTAAACAGGGAGAAAAATCCGTGCATGAATCCGGTTGTACTACCTCGGTAGAAACGATAGCGGATGAGTCCTTGTGGGTCAACGACACTTAGGGATGCGTCGGCTACCCACTTTTCAGCGTGCGTAAATATAACAATGTTGTACAAGTCGTTGGTGGCAATTATAAATTCCTCTGCATCAGGTCGAGGGAGAACAAAGACTTTTCGTGGCTGTAGCTTATCATCGACAACGTCCACAATATACTTCTTCTCTGTCGGCTCGGGAACTCCGGCTATCTTCCAGCTATCCACACATGAGCACACAAGAGTCCAGTCAAGGTCAATTACTACAGTGGGTCTTGGTTTAGCCTATTTTGAGAAAATGCAAACGATTCACTTTTAGGAATATCAAATTTTGTATTTTTTTTTAGATACATTCAGAATTTCAGACGTTTTTTTTTTACATTAGAACTTTTTTAGACTTACGTTGGCAAGTGGGAAAACAGAGGCTAGGCCAATTAGAATAGTCACAATTTGCAAAAATTTGCACATTTTTTAAGCTACTCTGCTCAAAATCGTAGAAGGGTTTTACTGATACTTAAAATGTGGTGCAATTGTGGAGATTTTATACGTTTTAGTTCGTGTAATTGTGTGAAATTTAAAAAAAATAAGAAATGGGAATTGTGGAAGACGTGCAGTTTTGCGACAAGTTCACTTTTTAGATTGTTATAATTTTATTTAAAAGTATTTTTTAAGTTAGCGAAATAAAAAAAAGGGAGAACAACAGTTTTCGAAAAAATTGTATTTTGTAGCTTCTTGTTAAAAGGGCTATGTTTTCAAAATCGGGTTTATCAATAGTACATGACTTGATACATTGTAGTTTCTGTAACACTTCTTGAGGTCAAGTGTGAGTTTTAGGACATAATAAGCTATAACGACCTTTAAATTTTCCAACCATATGCAAAACTTGATTTCAGAAAGTAAAGAAATATTAGCTGTTAATCATAATTAAATAATTATTATTCATAGTTATAATTAAGCAATTTGGAGGTTAGCATCATAGCCAGGTTCAGTCGTATGTGAATGATTATTTTTAAGTTCCCAATTAATTAAAATAAAACCCGTTCCGTTACACAAAGGAATCGGCGAACCCTGCTCTCCCCGCCAAAAAATTCTAGTTAAGTAGTGTCAACTACTTTATGTTTTCGTCCTGTCTGTCTGTCCGAGTAGCCCGTGTATCTCAGGAACTACCCAACATATCTCAAATCTGTTTGCGGATTTAAGTTCCTTGAGTTCCGCCCCAGTTCAAGTTTGTTTTCGTTTGACCGGAAGTGACCCCCTTGGGGGTCAAAGGTCAAGGTCAAGGGATATCATTCTATGACAACATGAAAAATGATCCTTACAAAAGTTATTCCTCTTATGAGAGGAGCAACACTTGTATGGGACACTTTTCTCTGTGACCCCCAAATGACCACCAAAATGACCCCATTACCTCAGAATTATTTTCCAAGGTCAAACTCTAGTTTTGCATGAAACAAAAAGTTATGA
>VYYI01004625.1:0-10155 GCA_021029175.1 Bilobella aurantiaca
GATTTTTTTCAAAAAATTCACATTGTACAAACCAAATCAAAAATGGTATAGAAGTAATGCTTCTTTTAGTTTATGATCTGTTATGCCGAAAAATAATAATTCTGCACCTTATCCTCTTAAAATTTCAATACTTGGGTAATTAATTTAAAAAATTGCAAAATTTCAAAATTATTTTCAATTTTATTTTTCAACAATTCAAACATTTCAATTTTATTTTAAAGTATAATTTTTTAAAAATTTCTTTAGACACAAATTGATTCTGCTTCAAACATTCGTCATTTGACATATTCATCATAAATAAATAAATTTTTCAAACAATTCTGTTCTTTGGTTTTTTGAAATTCTTTTCCCAAATATAAATATTTTTGAAATATAAGGCGCAAAATTATGATTTTTCCGCATAATAGATTGCATAACCTGCCATGGTCTTGCTGATAATCAAATGATGCTTCTGTTAGTTAAAAACTAATTGAATGTATACTACGACTTTCAACTACGAATTAATATCCATTAACATGATTTGACTTACAATAAGTGAGTTTTTCCGCGTTTGATCTAAAAACCGCTACCGAAATCGCTATTTTCGCTACCAGCCAATTCGCTACCGCTACTTTTTCGCTACCTAGCTTTGGGTAGCGGAACTACCGGCAACTTCAATCGCTATCGCTACCGCTACCGGCTTTGGTAGCGAAAGACACGCCCTAGGTCAAATATCGAATAATTATTCCCAGATTAAAGCAAATAACCCCAGCGGATTTTCCATTCAATTTTATCTCACATTACCAATTATGATGCGTCTGCCCTTGTTCTGAGGTCGTAGGTCGAAGCCAAATCTTTGCGATAACATACTTTCTAGAATTCCCCAGGCTGTCAAGAGTAAACTCTGCAACCGCTCAAGGCACCATCAGTTGCAGTGATACAATATCGATACTCAACCAGCGTTACACCAAAGCAATGGTATAAAATTATACACTGTGAAGAGCTTAATTTTATGCATACTCATATTTGAGCTCAGGTCAAATGTCTACGACAAAGGTATGAATATTGGTCCCATTCCAAATCGGACTTGCCAGGTTCAAACTAATCACCCCATTAGATTCTTGCCCCACGAAGCGCGAATGTCTAGCAAAAAGCTATTACACTACGAGGTTTGTCTCATTCGGCTCCATGCTACTAACTTGAATAAGTTTACGTGTGTTTATAGACTATGTATCGATGTAAAAATTTAGTAAAAGAGGTCGATGCCGTTCCCGGTTGTTCGTCCACTGATTAAAAGCTTGCACGAGAATCACACGTGATATGTACGTATGGCATTTTGGCGCCGGAACCAAATTTTTGAAAAGGGCGGGGGTCAAAAGAATACGTTTTGTATATGGTCCAGAAGCAAGAAATACTTTCAAAAATATGTGCTGTCAGCTCCTACCTCCATTCGTGAGGTCACCCTTATGAGGGAATGAGGTCAGATCCGGTATTTGAGATCCAGGTCTAGAGCAGGTCGCGAAATTTCTGGTGCAGGTCCTCAAAAAAGGCCGTTTTAATTTCTAAGTCCAGGTCCTTATGATCACAGGATCTTGTTTTTCAGATTTCAACTGAAGTATCTGAATTCAAATATAGGTATCACGTCCCCAATTCACCTATAAGTTTCAAAATATGTCGGGCAGTGAAAAAAAGTAGCTTGAAATCTTCCAGCCATGAGCTAAAATGCAATATGCTATACGTAAAGCCAACGATACACCGGTGGGCGTCAGTTTCAATCTGTACGCATGCATCAGCATGAATAATGCTGAAAAATTGTTCCAGCAGTGACACGGATTGCAAAGTTGTATCATAACAGATTGTAATGGTTGAACATTTGTTGTTATAATTTTTTGCCAACGAGCTGGGCCATTGGGGGCAAACGAGCTGCTTAACATGATTTAATGTTTTGGAAGATAGAGAAATAAATTCCCTAGAACGCTATTCTAGGTTTTCGGGGTAACTCACATACTTCTGTCACAATATTGAAAGGAAGTTAAACAATTTGGAAATTTTGAATCAATGTAAACTTCATTTTGAACTTCAGCGATCTTTTGTTTGAAATATTGAGAAACCTATGAAAGGTTTTCCAAAAACCTTGGCGATGACGCTTTCAAAATTTTCCAAGGAATGACGGGATGCCCTCGTTATTAGGGGGGCTGTGAAATGCAGTGAGTATCGAAGAAGATATCGGAGGTGCCTATGAGGAAATGATGGTAGATTGAGATTATTGGATTGGTCGGGACAGTATCTTATTTGCTCCTCTGCCCTTGCTTGTCGTCGTCACACTCCCTCCGGAAGGACAAGTAAGCTTAGCCTTGCAAATTTGAATGGAAAATAATCGGCTATCGCCTCTCCAATCCGGTATTAGGATCTTTCTCGACAGAGCGTTTAGTAGAGGCTCTTAAATTCTCCAGTTCTTATAAATTCCCCTGTGGTCATGAAAACTGTTAATGGCGCTGCTGATATGATGTGGTACATTATTGAGTGAAAAATCTTGTGGTATCATTACTTTCTTCTTGGCAGAATGTAGGTTATCTCACAGAGAAAGGAAAGTGCTCCAGCCACAACACAAACTAAGAATCCCAGGAAAATCCATAGTATATTAACATTTTTAAGTGAAATCGCCTTAGGACAATTCTTCCCCATTCCTGATGGTGTCCTTGCCTTCCCGCTGCTCAGAAGAAGCATATCCCACTTGTTCCAGAAAGTCACTAAGCCCGAAGAGCACAAAGCCCTTAACGCCCTTGGAACTGCTTGCTCATTGTATACGTTCAATGGCGTCACACAGTGGTAATACTGAACCTTGACCCATTCATCCTCCACGCCATGATTGCTATAGAAACGAACGCTCTCCTCCCCCTTCCCCATTTCCCTTTCAAATAGGTCCCAGTAATGCTGGAAGTGTTCGGACCTCACCAGCACCGCCGTATTTACCTCTGCCAACACCGTGCCAATCAAGTCCGGAAGGCTGTCTTCACAGATGAATTCGGCGACTCTCGTCATGCTGGACATAGCAGATACTGAATGAGCATGGATGAGGTGGAGGAAAAGGTTACAAAGAGAAATGGCGCGGCGCTCCTGACAAATCTGGACGGATCTTTCAAATGAATTTTCCCCCTTCATGGCCGGCAGCCCATCGTGGCAATGCCGACTTTCTACGGGGAGGTACAACCCAGTAAAGTTTTCCAGCTCCACCAACTTCTGCAAAACTCCTCCACCCGGGACGTTGGCTATGCTGTGGGATTTGAGCACCCCCTTGTACGAGCTGCTCAGGAGGAGTCCAGTGAGCAGCCAGACGAACATTATGAGTCGCACACGACGTCCGTGGTTAACCTTTCTGCCGCTCCCCCACAACTCTGATGAGGCGATACCTTGTTCCGTCAACGTCCCAAAATAGAGCCAAAGTAAGTGCTCCACAAGTGCAAAATGCCTAGATATCGTCAGTCCCAGCTGTCTGGAAACTGCAGTGGTGACCATTGCTAAAATAGTTAGCGATGCCGGAACGGCCAAGGTAAGACACCACACTCCTGCGTCAAATGGTCGTATGTAAACACCAAAGCTGTACTTTCCCTTACTCCGGAAACCTTGAGAAGTTATAAAATTGAACTTTTCAGGAAGGAAAAGATTGGTGAATTGACATGTAACCCCGCCCATGTCTGGAGAGAAAAGGAGTGGGAGCACGGCTGGGGCTAACATAGAGTACGTCGCCATGTAACCTTCTCCCGGCTCAACTGTGGAAATCGTCGTGTTCAGGGCGGAAAGTATGAATTTGAAAACGGCATTGGCAAGCGATACTTCGTTCCCGTATCGTGACAGGGAATCCGCCGGGATCTCCCGCCACGGCTCCATCACGCCCATGTTCCACCCCACGTTACGGCCCCCATCGATCCGTTCCAAATATGTCTGGAGCAATCCATTGAAACAGTTGGACGGCGAGTCACAAGTGAAATAAATCTGCTCCACTTCCTCGCGGATAGGATGGCAATACCAGCAGAGGAAGTGTCCATCTGTGAGGGTCAGTATTGAGTGATCCGCTGGTACTCTTTGGAGAGTCCAATCATAAGGGTCCACCTCAAATTTGTTGTAGTACAGTATGAAAAATGGAACGGCGATGCGAGAATATAGATTCATGAAATTTCTTACGAAGGAAACTCCGAGTTCCTTATCGAACTGCGTAGTATTTTTCCGTTGAAGAACTAAAACAAAGTTTGTACAACTCTGAGTACACTCCCACTGCCCGAACGACGGAGTTACGTCCACACGGTTCGCCCAACCCTTACCTATCGGATGTCCCGACAGGATGACACTGATAAAATAGTGAGTAAACCGGATCTTGGTCAGCCATGGTCGTGTCCAACGGAATCTCCTCTTGCTGGCTTTATTCACATCCGTTAGGATCAGCATGGGGGATTCCAAGTTTTCATAATCCACCGGTTCCGCATGAAACCCTACGAATGTGACCAAAGGGTTTTTAAAAGAACTCAATGTAGGGCTCAGAATTAGCAGGTCTGCGTTGCACAAAGCTATGGCACTTGATTGGATGGGTGATGTCATCTTTGAAAAATGTACCTGTAAAAATTGGATGAAATTGGTGAGAGTAGGAGACTTGCTTTTGTGTCAATCAGAGATAAATGTGTAGTCAATAAATGTATTCAACTGAGGGTTCTCGTTCTCAGGCGGAACCCATAGCCTGCTTGGTTTCATGGAGTCTGGCTTGTGCAATTTCCTTGACGACAAGTGCCATCATCCCCGACGGGGTCTCAAGTATGTTATCAAAAAATGGAGCTGAAATAATTATCTATGACTGTCATATCCCCCCAATGATAAGTGTGTCGGTAAGTAACTTTGGTGCTTCAGATCGCAGGAAATTTGAAATATGGGTTAGCCGGAAGAGTCGTAAGGAGTCTATAATGATTCACTAATTGCATAAACTGTTACAGTTCAGTGGAGTGAAGAAAAATTCACTCCACTGTTGTGATAGCCCAAATTCCAAGATATTGATTAAAACCTTTTCATCAAGTGTAAACAGTACAGATAAGCTGAATTTTTCAAGAGAATATCGGGAATCCACACATTTTTCAGTAACATTGTAGAGGGTTGTGGACTCATAGTGCCATTTTTTAAAAATATTTATTTATTTGCCATTGTGACCACCCGTCAACGGGGACTTATGTGCCCGTACGAGTCAGTATCAAATGGCTTACATAGAAAAAGTTTTAAGTTGCAATTGACAAACCTACGGCTTTTGAAAAGGTCTTCTGCAGTAGCAAACTATGTTAGATATGAGAAATAAACGCAGAATAGCTTTCTTACTCAACCCTTCCCAAGCTAATGATGATTTAGTGGCCGAAATAAATTTAAAGTGCAGTGATCATTATCGCAACATAATCATCATCGTTCTCATCATGTAATCATCACTATTTTAAAACCGCCCCTCCTCCCTAAGTGCACACGTAATAAATGGACAGCCGTTTACGGGGTGGCTACCGCACCGACTTCATGGATTCTGACGATTTATATTTCCTTCACTTCAAGTGCCATCATGGATACCAATAGAGTCTCAAGTGTTTCTCGAAAAAATAAAACGACCTGGAATTATCTTCCTACCTTTTACTACCACAGGCATAAGTGTATATTACGAATGACATTTATGATTTACTTTGTAGGAAACGTGAATAATGAGACAGTTGGCACAGTTGTTCATACTCGTTAAATGATTCGTCAAATGTAAACGATTACATTTTCATGGAATGGAGACGCATCCAATCTACAGCTACGTCCATACAAAATGCACATGGTCGACCAGTTTGGTGGCGCAACTTCATTCCAGTGCACAAACATGTAGCATTTAGTTTGGCTGAATTTATCAACACAAAAGAACTGTGGGAATCCGCAGACATTTCCCAGTTTAAAACTTTTGAGAACTGTGAGCACCCTTTTTGTTAAACTATATTTATTTATTTGACATTAAGACCAGTGTCAACGTGAAATGATACCGAGTACAATACATATCAGTATACAGGAGTCAGTAAACATCGGATTGCAAGTAGAAAATAATAATTAAAAGTTGTCATTTGAAAACACTCGGCTTGGCATGTCACATTTGCCATGTGAGCTTCCATATCTAAATGTCCATTAGAACTAAGCACAGTATAGCTCCCTCATTCTGCCTTTTACTTCCCAACGTACGTAGGAAGTCGTCAAAATAACTTATACAGGGTATAAAAACAAACGTATTATTATTTTACAACAACCAGTTTCAGCAGCTTCAAGTCTACATCCAACCTTGATTTTTCAAATTCTTACGAATGCAACGACGCCGGCCCACGTGCACTACAGCACCGTGGGGCACACATGCGGATGTACCACAAATCACTTTTAAAATCCTGGGCTACTCAATGTAATGTATACATCAGCCGCTTTACCTGTTAAGCGCATAGCTTATTACAATATTAGCAGCCATAATAATAATTATAATAATATTAGCAGAAGTAGTGGTAGTAGTAGTGCGATCTAGCATGAGCTCAGTTAAAGCTTATATCAATTAACAAGTCAACATCTTCCATATATCTCTGTGTTCATCATATATGTATTTTAATATATTTGCGCATGCATGCATTTCTCAATATAGAACTTTTATTCACAGCGTAAATCCTTTGGGAGGCCATGGTACAGGTAAACTTGTTTTCCCTTATCATCATTATATGATTACCATTATAAATTTACTACACAGAAACTTATGCAGTTAGCAACCGGGGGACGCTATTGTATTCTCGGCTACAGCATGCAAAGAAAGATGGCGCTCCAGTGACCTTTCTGGTCCATCTTGAATCCCCACACTAAAATCTACCAAAATGGACAACGTGGATTTTAATAATTATATAGCGGACCTGCAGCTCTGCACACAATCTCTCGAAGAAGCCAGTTGGACGTGGAGGCGGGAAAACCAACGGAACGGCAAGATCATCTTTCCAAAGTTATTGCAAATCTGAAGCATTCCGTGCATGTGCAATAGTAGCGATAAATTACTGATAATTTCCAAAGATTTTCCGGTATTCAAAACTATCTTCGTAGATCGTACCCGCTCGAATATTAACACGATAACTCAAAGCGTACGACTCTCAATATTTTGTATCCCATTTTGCATACCTCATATATTCCCGAGAAAATGGCGCCGAAATTCAACTAGTTTCATAATAATACCCTTTCTCAAGTGACTATAAACTATATATATATATATAGATTTAATCTCGTGTTGCAGATCCAACCTACCCATTTAATTCAATAATCCCTTTACATTTTGAATTAAACTCTACGCGCCATTGCACTTCAAACAATAGGACATGGGGGTACACTGCAACACGCTAGCATACTTTACGATGACGTCGTCCTCAGACCCGCGCCGCCGCACCACCGGACAGATCCGTCAAAATTTAAAGGTCAAAATATATTACAATAATAAAATAATAATAATCAAGTTACCATAGAAGGAAGGGTGGAGGAAAAAATGGCACACAACTCAAACTCATAATATACAAAAGTATGTGCGTAACTCAAGAGTTACGTGGGCAACTGTGTCATACATTACAAAAAAAGGTAGCAAATAATGGAAGGGGACGACAATGATGATGATTGAGATAGCAACAGTCAGCGTGGGGGAGGGTGACGAACATATAAAAGAACAAGGGAAAAAAGAACAATGGGAACTCTGCTAATGGTACAATGAGTTCCTACTGGAATGTCTTGATCTTGCAGGGGTGGAGCAGGTGGATCGATGATTGTGAACCACTGCGGGTGATGAGGCTGGTCGGCGGCTGTTCACCACCCCGAAGGACGCGCGTCTCTGAAGCCCACCCGAGCCTTTCTTCCCCCGGCAAGGGTCGTTCCGCACGAGGAATTCCTCCAAAGTCTCCCACCCACCGCCGATTCGCACCATGACGTGAACACCTTTGAGTAACTGGAGGGAAAACAAGAGAGTTGTAAAATTATATTTTTATGATGTCCTTGATTACCCAATAAATATCTCGTAATTTATCCTGCCTTACCCTTACAAATACGGTGCGGCCATTGATGAGATATTTGCCTTCGGAAATTTTCCGGAGCTTGAAACTCCGCCGTGTCTCCTCCACGCAGCAGCAGTGCTTCCCCGATATCCGTGCCACTTCATTAACCTTGGAAATTATTCAAATGAATTAGAAAACCATTGTCGGAATTCGCAGTAAATCAACGTCACGTCACAGAAAAACAGCGTGCGTGCGTCTGTATGAGGATAAATTTAATTTCACATAAACAAGTTACAACCGGCCATCAAAAATACTCATAAAATCGGGAGGATTTGGTAAAAGTGAAAAATACACTTTTGAAACTCATAATGATGATGGTCATGTGACAGCGGGAGATTCAAACGTGCTCCCACCTTTATGTCCAACTCCGTCGTCGTCCCTTTGAAGTCTTCCACGCCCCCCTGCTGCTCCTCATCCACGGGGAGGCCGGAGTCGAGGCTGTCGGATAAGTTGGACTGGCCTGGGACGGCGAGGGATTCCCCCAGCAGTAGCGTCGGATTCTCCTTGTTCTCATCCTCACTATTACTACTGTTGCTGCAGCTCGCATGATGGTCCGAATCCGGCTGAGCCTCATCCGCCTCCCCCTTCACATCGTTGTCAATCTGGTGCTCCATGGCGACGAGGACCGGCGGATCAATCCCATACTTCATGGACAGCCGCCCTACTTCCATGAGGCAGATGAGGACGCTTCGAATCTCCCCGTGGCTCACTGCATATAGATATCCGAGGGAAGACATAAGTTTTAATGGGTAACTTAGCAAATGATGAATAGGGGATTATAGGATTTTGAACGTGGGAACCCACCGAGATCCTCCGTCTCGAACAGGAGGTTGTTGTGAACGCCCAAGTCTTTGCAGAATCGGAGGAAAATGGCCACATTGTCCCGGGCGAAGAAGGAGCCCCGGGAAGCATTGACTCGACCCTTACCCTTCAGTTTTGGTTTCACCTATACATAGTAAAAGGGACGTGGGGTTTAACATTTGAAAAGTTGGTGTGCAGAGGGGCGACGGACCGGAAGGACTTTATGGGGCCTGTGGAAATAATAATAATAACAATAATTGTTATAAACAAACCTTGGCAGCCTCACTCGCACTCGCCTTCTCCTCTATGAGCTTGGCCAGCTGGTACAGGATCACCCCGGTTTCCAGTCGCTCCATCAAGTTGGCAGGGGTTAAGTCCAGACCTGTCAGGGACATAAATAATGTTTTAGGCCGTCCGTGCGCGCTCACAACCTACTACGTACGTGGAATCACATACACAAACATACGCACACACACCCACACAAGCACGAGCGCCCACAAAGATATACAAAGGAACACACGCGCGCGCACAAATAAACACACGCAATCACACGTACACAAACGCACACACACACGCACACGCAAACACACACGTAAACATACACACACACACGCAATCACAAATACACAAACGCACACACACACAAGCGCAAACGAACACGTAAACATTTACACACACACACACACACACACACACACACATACACACACACACACACATACACGGCACCCCCATCACCACCAGCACGACGACGACGACTACCGGTCGGAATTGTCACGGTAGTCCGCACCGGGATTTCGGCTACGACTCCCTCCAGTTGAATCTCAGTCCCATGATGTCTCGGCGGCGGAGTGCAAGCCCTTTGGTGTCACCGGCGACGGGATCTATCACACCGCAGCTCCTCATCCGGAACCGCCAGGAGCCGATTTTCCCACAGACGGATGATGAGCAGTTGCATCTTTTCCATGAACGGATCGTTTGGAGCCAGGAAAAATCCCTGCTGCCGCTCGCCCATGACTTGGCTGACTGGATGAACTCAATTTTGGGTTAGTGGAGAAGTTGTACATGGGTTTTTTTTCGAGTTTTGAACGGATTCCCGGGTTGAGATTCTACCGGATGTGTGTGAGTGTGTGTGTACGCTTGCGTGCGTATTGTGGATGTGTGTTTACGTGTGCGTTTGTGTGTGTGTGTGTGTGTGTGTGTGTGTGTGTGTGTGTGTGTGTGTGTGTGTGTGTGTGTGTGTGTGTGTGTGTGTGTGTGTGTGTGTGTGTGT
>VYYI01004626.1:0-10152 GCA_021029175.1 Bilobella aurantiaca
GACATGTGCCAAGAAATTGACGAGTCTCTTTCCCCCGGAACTGTCCGTTTGCTTTTTCGTCAATTCTGGGTCGGAAGCAAATGACTTGGCCCTTCGCCTTGCAAGGGCTCATACAAAAAATCTGGACGTTATTACCCTGGACCAGTAAGGGTCAAAGCTAATCGCTTCATAAAAAGCTGATACTTTTGCCACTAAATTTTGTATTCTATTTATAGCGCTTACCACGGTCATGTCACATCTCTTATTGAAATATCTCCGTATAAGTTCAACATGCCTGGAGGTGGAGGAAAGCCGGTTCATGTTCATATGGTACGGCCATATTTGACAAATAGCTATATTTTTTAAATGCACGACTTCCTTTTTTAAATAATATTTTAGGCCCCTTGTCCCGATATCTACCGAGGAAAGCACAGGGACAGTGATGGATCGACTCCGGAAGAACTTGGGCAACTGTACGCTGACGAAGTCAAGCAGTTAATTAAGAATGCTCATGACAATGGACGTGGAATCGCTGCCTATATCGCTGAGAGCCTTCAAAGTTGTGGTGGCCAAGTAATTCTGCCGCCTGGATACCTTCGGAGCGTCTACCGATACGTTCGAGAAGCTGGAGGCCTTTGCATCGCTGATGAAGTCCAGGTCGGATTTGGTCGCGTCGGAACCAAAGCTTGGTGGGCCTTTGAGCTTCAAGGGTTCGTTCCGATTTCTATTCATAAAGTACTCACGTACTCAATATTTTCCTTATATTGCGGTACCAACATCTCAAATTGAAGCGCTTTTCCGCATTTTGTGTTTTCGTTTTTCTGAAAAAAAAATCATTTCAGAAGCGACGTTGTACCTGACATTGTGACGCTCGGAAAGCCTATGGGTAATGGTCACCCTGTCGCCGCAGTCGTGACCACGCCTGAAATCGCCCAGAGTTTTGCGAACACTGGAATAGAATACTTCAACACAGTAAATGATTGTCAGCATTTTTCAACAAGACACTGGTCACAACTTGTCATTCTTTTTTATGCAGTATGGTGGTAATCCAGTGTCATGTGCCATTGCCAACGCCGTGATGGACGTCGTCGAGAAGGACAACCTCAGGGAGAACTCGACCCGAGTGGGAAATTACTTGATGAATTCTTTGAAGCAATTGATGATCAAGCATCCCATGATTGGTAAGAAATTTAGACAAAAATCCAAGCATTTTGTAACTTACTGAAACTCCAGGAGATGTACGCGGAGTCGGCCTTTTTATTGGAATTGACTTGGTTCGAAATCGTGACACTCGGGAACCAGCCACCGAGGAAGCTCAGCACATTATTTCACGAATGAAGGAAGAATTTATACTTTTGAGCGCTGATGGACCCTACAGAAACGTTCTCAAAATCAAGCCTCCCCTTGTTCTAAACGAAGGAAATGCAGACAAAATCACGGCAGTGCTAGACCTGGTTTTGACAGAAATCAAGGACGCTGAGGTAAAGCCATAATAACATATTATTGTATGAATATCTGATCAGTCAGAATTTTTTTTCAGTTGTTTGTTCCGGACGGACAAAAACTGGACTTAAGTCCAAGTGAAGCCAAGAAAATCCTGACAATTGATCCGCTAATTAATGCACTTCCTGAAGAAAAGAAAGTCAAACTCTAATTGTTAACCAAGCCAATTTAAAATGCCTTTTTACGTGGTTCTAACGCGTTTTACCTAGGCTATTCATGTCTGAACACGAGATTTTAAAAATGTTAATTTTATGTTAAATTTTAGCGTAATTAGGCATTAATTGTAGACAATGTTTAAGAAATCGACAACTCATATTCTTAGACAAATTAGGCGCTTACGGCTCTTCAACCAAATCTAAACACCAAAATCCTCATGATAAAGACAGCTAAAAGACGTTTCGGTCGCTAATAAATTATAATTTATTTTTGTTCTTCAAATTATTCCTAAAGAAGACGACAAGTCAACTAATTAGTTACTAACAAAAATCAAATATTTAAATACGACTATCACAATAGTACGACTGTCTCTTAAAGGTTGAGTCTACAGGAAATGGCAAAAAATTAGAGGGAATTAATTTGACTCGCTTCATTCCCTTACGATGTTAGTCATGGAAGTCAACTTGATCATATCAGTTGCGCGACAGTATATGGGTAACTAGGAACGTAAATTAAAGCTTATTATGTTATACAATCACCGATTCCTTAAGACTATAAAAAAAAATTAAATTCGACCAGTTAACTTGATATCACTCTCTAGGACATTCAATAGTTTTCGATGAGATGTAGTATCTAAAGGGGAACCTGCCTTGAAAAATGCTTGTGCAAAGTGTATTGGTTGAAGTCGAAGTCCGTGCACCAGTTCAATGAAAAGGGAAATTGACGTCGTAGGGCCTAATTTTCAAAGAACGTTATTCCACAATAATAAAATTCGTGTAACTCCTAGATTTGAACCATAAATTATTTCGGAAAAGTGGATGTGCACAGCACAAGTTCAGAAGGATCGATGGAGTCAAACTTTCGTGTAAAGTCACCATGAATTATTGTAAAGCGTTTGAAGGCTCAAAAGTACATAGTGCCGAAGGAAGTGATGACAGACATATGGAGTCAATTAGAGCCTGGTAGTAACCGTCAAGATAATTTTTCTTCAGTCGAGCTTGGAATACATGTCAACGAGTTGAGGCTTGAAGTAGTCTTTGAGTTGTGGGCGTTTGGATTTGAGTGTTGGCGTCAGGAGGCCATTTTTGACCGAGAATTGATCGGGATGAAGGTAAATGTCTTTCACCTGTAACACGATTCCAGCGAATTATTACAATTATTTATTTTGTAAATATTTTCGACAAATAAAAGCTCAAGTAACATTTACCTGCTCGAATGACTTGAGTCCTGCCTTCTTTCCGCATTGAATGAGTTCATCAAACATCATGATCTTGACCCTCTCGTCGTTACAGAGGACAGACAGCGTCCCACCGATCCCATTGTCCACTGCCCATTCCTTCAGAGCTTCAACATCAGGCACCACTATTGCTATCACGCAAGATTTGAGAGATTCTCCGTAGACGAAGATTTGAGATACAAAGGGACTTCCGAGGTAAATATTCTCAATCTTCTCGGGAGCTATGTACTCTCCTTGAGACAACTTGAAGATATGTTTCTTCCGGTCAATGATTTTGAGCGTTCCGTTCTGAAGCAAAAGTCTTTGTAAGCGGAAGCTCAGTTAATGTTTGGAATCAACAAAAGCTTACGGGTAACCAGGTGCCGATATCTCCTGTATGCAAATACCCATCATCGTCAATTGTCGCCTTTGTTCTTTCTGGATCCTTGAAGTATCCCTTAAAAATTGTCGTTCCCGTAACGCAAATTTCACCTAAACCATATGAGGAAATTCTAGCAAACAATATTTGAAAAATTTAAATAAGCAAACTTCTCACCCTGTCCAGCAGCCGCAAAATACTCCATGTCAGGCACATCAACCAACTTTATTTTACAACACGCAAGAGGTGGCCCTACGTGATCTGGAGTGCTATCCCCTTGAATTGTTAGCGTACATGGGGCAACGCACTCTGTTTGTCCATAACCTTCTACCACCTTGAAAGAAGCCAAAATTAACAACTACACTTAAAATTAAGTTTGTAGCCACTTACGACGCATCCCAGCGCTGCTCGAATGAAAGTCAGAACGTTTCCGCTTAGAGGAGCCTAAATTTATTGGAATTAAAGCATTGTCACTTAGCAATAATATTCTGATTTTGAAAAAAAAAAACGGTTAGTGACTGTATTGAGCGACTTACAGATCCCACGACCAGAAGACGTAGTTTTCCTCCCATTCCTTCTTGGACCTTGCGAAAAATTAGCATGTCCCAAATACTGTTTCTCCTCATAATTCCCTTCTGCATTTCTGCCACTTTGCTGCTCAGTGCCATTTCAAGGAGTCGCTTCTTTATAAATGAACCGTTAGTAGATGCCATTGTCTACGAACCAAAATTTTTATTAGAAATTACATTTGCATCCCTACTAGTAGAAACAACTTCGTATTTACCTTATCGTATATTCTATTGAGCAATCGTGGAACGGTCGGCGACACTGTAGGTTTTAATGCTCTGAAGTCATCCGGCAACTGCCTTATGTCTCCACCAAAAAATCCCACGCAAGCACCTTCCATGTACATAGCAATCTGTCACAAAAGTTCCAAAGAAACGTTTAAAATTGTTCAATCGCTCCGACTTACTTAGTAAATGCCATGTTCCAGTTCACGCATGATTGGATCAAATACCTGACAGTTGTGTTCAAACATGTGAGCAAGTGGAAGGAAAGAGATCAGAACGTCTGTCTTATTTGGCCGATGCTCTCCCAACTGGAGACAAACGGCTGAGACATTGGCCATTACGTTCTCATGGCTGAGCATAACGCCCTTGGGGCTCCCTGTCGTTCCCGATGTGTAGCACACCGTGCAGATGTCGTCAGGTCGAGGAGGCTGGAAGAAAATAAGAATGTTACGCTGCTGTCTTCATTCTGTCATAAAGCTATTGCACAAATTTAATTTAGATTTAGATGATATCAAACCTGTTCGGGATATTCAGTTAGATGGGCTGCACCAATTTTTTCAACATCTTCCAAACGGATGAGCTCAATACCGAGGCGGACCGCTCGATCCGCCGTCAGAGGCTTGAGTTCCTTGATATAGATGATGCGCCTGAGGCACGAAGGGGGTTTTCCGAGCAACATACTTATTTTGGCATCGTCTTCACAAACTACCGTAGACATTTCAGCTACAAGCATTCAAAACGTAATTGATCAGTTACACTAGAACTATCGATTTTCCATCCAACATCTACCTAATATAGAGAACAATATCTACCTTGCTGAATGATGAATGAGCAAGCTTCCTCCCCAAGAGTATCATAGAGCGGAACGATGACCATGGAATAGCAGTATAGACCTGATGGTAAAAAAAAAATTTGAAAACTGGGAATTTTTTAATTAATTTTGAAAATGCACTACCTTGCTCGCATAATACCCATTCAGGGCAATTTTTACTATAAACACCAACATATGAATAGGGATTGAGACCTGAAATGTTTAAGAAAGTCAATTTAAATTAATTTTTAATTTGAAAATGGGGCGTGCAAATTACCTAAATGGACAAGGCCACATCCAAAGTTCCTAGAGCGAAGGAGTGCTTCATTATAATGAAGCCACTGATACGGTTGATTTGGACCATCCCTCCAGCCCAGACATTGTCCATTATCTACATTACAAATCATCAAAATTTACAAATTGTAGTTAACAACATATAACACGACTCGCATAGCATTTCCCGTCGAAACTTACTCGATTCCCGGGCACCTCGCCTAAACGCTTCGTAGATGGTTTTAGCGTCCTCATGCATAAACCGCAGGAGCTTCCCGTCTTTGGCATCTTTACAAAATCGGGAAGTTCGAATCATCTCTGGACCCTTCAAGAAAAAAAAAAGTTATAAAACGAATGAACGAGCCATCAACATTTTTTTTTAAACAAAATGCAAAAATGACACCAGGAAGTCAATCATGATTGGAAGGAGTCAATCAAAGAGTATTGCTCAAACACCACCATAACCACCATTCTCTTGCATGGCATCATCATCTCATCATTGAAGCGCTAACCACATGAAGATTATAGCAGTAAGTGCTTTGGTAAAGTAATTGCCAGAGACCTCCCGTGCCGAAGCCAATTAGTCCGATGTCTAATAAAGACTCATGGTATTTTCGACACTGCTCGTGACAATAGAGGTAGGGGCCGCGTGGGAAGAAAGAAGGTCACATAACTCAACGAGGAACACATACGTGCCGAAGCCAATTAGTCCGATGTCTAATAAAGACTCATGGTATTTTCGACACTGCTCGTGACAATAGAGGTAGGGGCCGCGTGGGAAGAAAGAAGGTCACATAACTCAACGAAGAACACATTTTCCTGAAAATCTTGGACAACGCTCAACAAATTAATAACAGCCCGCCGAGGGTCCGCTGGGAAAAGTTTCGAAATTTTGGAGTTTCCTAGAGTAATTGGAGTACTTTGTTAGAGTTACCCTGAATTATAAAAATTCAAATAGGAAAAGCAAGGAAATGATGATGAAATGGTATATAATGGTCCGCTCCATTTTCGAATTTTAGTGAGCGTTGTGGTGTAGCCCAGTAAGAAGATGTCACGCGAGAAGAACAAAGATGCTAACTAACCAAAATTGAAAATGAAAATTGAAATATAACTAAATTAAATTAATTAAATTAAAAATTACTTTAACAACTTCGGATTGGTTCCCTAGGTTTAGTGGTATTCGGATGGGTTCTGGAAGGCCCCCGAACCAACTCCCCATTATTGAGATCCTTTGTAAATTGTTCTCTTCTTTAAAACTTTCACTTCCGGTTTTTGTGGATTGTCGGTTTAATTCCGATTCCCCTAATCGTTTCTTCCCGGCTAATTGACGGAAATTAACTAAAATAGTTGGTGAGGCTAATTAGCCTACTCTCCTTTTAGAAAACGCCCGATTTCGTCAATTTCTAAAGTAGAAGTGAACATGGAGGACTCTAAAATTGGGCCGACAGTGCCAAGTGAGACAGAGTGCCAAAAAGTATAATTTCTTCCAGCTCTCGATCCACCTTGTCTTAACATCTTTTCAAAACAGGAATTTTTAAATTCCCTCACACCCGACGGCCTAAACGAACCTTTCTGTCACTCTACTTACTTTTATTGCCCGGGAGTGTATTNAGTGCCAAAAAGTATAATTTCTTCCAGCTCTCGATCCACCTTGTCTTAACATCTTTTCAAAACAGGAATTTTTAAATTCCCTCACACCCGACGGCCTAAACGAACCTTTCTGTCACTCTACTTACTTTTATTGCCCGGGAGTGTATTAGATCTTAGAAACCTGCTACATAAGTCACTTTAGAATTACCCCATCTTCCACGTACCGAAAAGGCTACTTTTATGCCTCGGTTAGCAATAGTCAAATCTTTTCTAATTGCAATACCACGAAGGCGAGGCGTGTGAATGGGAGCAATTTGTTAGCTTCTCCCTGGCAGAATGTTTCGCCTCATTCCAAATCCAATGATGAGCTGACATAAGACTCAAGTTATTTAAGTTGCACTGTAAATCAAAGCCTGGACGCTTCAGTTTTTGGATATCTAGCCTGACAGCACGAAAATGTATGTTCAGATCTGCTCATCGATTCTAAAGACGCAATACGCAATCATTCGAATGGTCATTTTATTCCTCCCCCATCAAGGGAAATGGATTTGAATGGTGATGTTTTTTTTTCATTTGAGCATCTGACAATAATTTCCAAGTTGAGAACTTGGAGTTAAGTTTCAAACCAAATTAAATCTGATTGCCTTTAAACATTTTGTTTTGATAAATTTTCTCTGCCAGGAAGTCAATAATGCTCCATTTTATGATTTACTCGCCGAGTTTTTGCGTGCCAAAAACTTTCCTTCGTTAAGTGATTCGAAAGTAAAGCTAAAAGGATGCCGACAGAAAGACGGAGCATTTGGCGATTTAAGAATTATAGTTTTTGAAATGTAAATTCTGTTTTGCACTGTACGATAAAATTTTAAGCTTCGGAAAATCGGCTACGAGATATACGATGAGAGTGATCAAATGTCAATTATTTTTCTTCTATTTCAATTTTAGTTATTTACCGGTTCATTCAGAGCTTGATCCTCCAAAGGGAATATAGGGACCTTTCCTTGCGGTCGAGTGCTGACATAGTAGGCTCCAGCGGCAGCGATACTTCCAGCCACCACGACGGCCGCCGTGGCACCACCTGGTACCCAATCCAGGACTTCCTCCATCTTGGCCACTGAAATCAGACATAAGAGGATTTTATTAGATTTCTTCGGACTTTCTTCCCAAAACCCACAATATTGTCCTTATTGACCCACCACGTTCCATAATGCACCAGATGAAAGCTCTGATGGCACAGAAGAAGAAAACAAGTGAAGCACGAACTAAACAAGTCAATTGCTAATCTCCTGTGCTGGAACTCAAATGAAACTTAGTTCTTGGGAATTGTTTTGTTCTGGAACTAAAGGATGCTAGCTCAAACTGGAGCGCCTCCCCAGTGAGTGATCCTTGATCTAAGCGTCCTTGCCCCTTGAGCCCATTCGCCCTCCGTCCATTCCTATACACTAACCCAGGATAAAGTGGAGAACGGACACAACACGAACGTTGATTAAAAAAACAGTTAGTTCCTGTGAGCTTTCTCGCCTTAGTCGTAGATATCAATATCTTAATTGTTTATAGCATAGATACGAAAACCCTGCAGAGAAAATATTAGGAAATCACGCACGATATCCTGCTGCTCATCCCGCACTGCAGTATAAAGCCAATTAAGAAATTGTCTTTTTTGCTCATATACATAAGAAAGCTGTATGAATTTCCTAATCCTTAAGATCAGCTCGCAGCTTCCCTCGTATAATGCCAGTTAGTTCCTTTAAATTTTTTAGTAATTTATAAGATCTTCTCACGTGATTTGAAGAGATACTCATCCACCGTTTACAAAAACCCGTAAAACAAGCCTTGTTTTAATGATACTGCATAACCTTACCCTTCATTGACGACGCGGCCATGTGCTGCAGATACACTGAGATACTGCCATCTATGGTTCGGAACTGCTTGGGAATTGAGTTTCAAGGCCGGAAGTTCACTGATAAATTTTTATGTTTTCACCTAAGTAATCAGAATGATAGCTCGTAGGAATATTCGTGACAACTCCCTACTGGGAATAGCGACAGATTAAAACAAGTAACTTCTACTTGGGACTGAAAAATAAACAGTTGAAAAGCAAAGCGCTGAAACGCCCTCTGTTCTACGTCAAAGGCCCACGACAACTCACGGTGTAGATTGCCAGACGCGCACCGAATCTATTTGTAAACTTGCTCATCAGTATCTTCCTAATGGAAATGCTGTGCCACGCGGTCCACTTGCTTTGTACAAAGACGTCACTACGTTTTGTCATCTCAGGCTAAACCACAGTCTCGATAAAGTTTAAACGATTTTGGCAAAACCCAACGAACATTGGTGAATTCGTAGGCAGAACCTTATGAAATTTTCGTTATGTCAATCCAGAACTTTACATAAATTATAGCAAAATCGTTGTAATTGTAATAAATTCATTACGTAAAAGATTTCATTATATACAAATTCAGTTTTTAAGTTAATTATGACTAAGGCAATTCCCAGATCATTTCATTTCCAAAAGAGTAGAATACCCAGTAAGACTTTACGTGAAATAAAATGTTGTTATCCTTCTTCCTTTTGGCAATCCCGAAATTACATCGACCAAAACCAAATTGGCCTAATTATTATTTTGTTTATTGAATTTATTCAATATTTGTTTTTATTGCTATTCCTGGTAAATTCGGCAATTTCCAGCTCCTTTTAGTCAAAATTGCACAAATAGTATTATTAGAAAGAAAAGTGAAGCTTGACGTGTAGTTAAAAATAAACGGGAATACCACGCGCCTCCATTTCTTACGTCACTTGAATGGTGAAAGTTGCGAAGCTAATAATGGACTCGACTCGAATGGCCTTGTGTCTTGTCAGACAGAAATATGTCAAATGTAGCAATATTGCAACAAGAATTATTGTTATTATTGTTTATGACAGCCAGAATTCCTGAACAGAATACATCAGTGCATGTTGGTGAGAATTGTTCGAAATGATTCAGCCATAACAAACCCCAAAATCAAATCAAATACCAACCAATTTTCCCCAATCTATCATTGTAACAAAAGATTTCATTCTTTTATTCTTTGCTGACGTAGACTTGCCTAAAATAATGCGGAGAAAGTTCCTTTGGTGAAAGTTTTTCGATTCTAAAAATGTCAATGTAAGCCTTTCAGAAGTCAGCCCACCCACACACTTATCATTAACCTCTTATTGATTTTATATCAATATACTGCTTCAATTATTTAAACTCCAATAACTCATGCGCTTTCAAAGGATCAATGCACTTAAATATTCATCTTACCTATCTTACTTGATATTAATAACTTGGTGGAATACTTCCTGAATTATTAGGTTTAACATACAAAATTGCCCGTAGTAGATTGATTGCCTTTATTTATACTCGGTCCCTCAACCGTGAGGTCATGGACCGAGTTAATTCATAAATTCACATTTAGAACAATTAGAACATAAT
>VYYI01004627.1:0-10152 GCA_021029175.1 Bilobella aurantiaca
ATCCTCTTGGCATTCCTGCTACGAATTTTGCAAAATGGACGCCAATATTCAGTTCTGGACTCATAACTTCGACATTTTTTGTTAAAAAAATTTTTAGTTACGGTTTTTTTGTATGCTGAAGACGATGCAATCGAGAAAATTTGAAAAAAGGTTCAAAATAACCGATTTCTAAAACACTTGGAATTATCGCTTGTTTGGTCATATCTCACCCGAAAAAGATAATTACTTTTTTTTCAAGAATCATGCAAAACTATTTTAAATATATTTTGTCCAAAAACCGGACGAAAAAATGATTGAGCCAAAATTCTGGGTATTACTAAACGGCATACACTTGGCCTACAGTTGGCCTACAGTTGGCCTACAGCCGGCTGAATTACTAAACGGCATACACCAGGCGGCTGAAACGCCTACGCCGTAAAATCATGCACATTGAGAGGCTTAATTACTAAACCTACACCACACGGATGAAGCACCAATTTAATTTATTAAATTAAATAAAATTTTGGGCTTAAATAAAAATAACGTGTAAAAAATCGTTCGCATAACTAACGCTTGAAATATGGTTTGGAGTTTTTTTTATTAATTTTTTCAAAATAACTTTAAGCTAGAGTAACAAAACTAACCTACATTTCTACATAATTGCCTTAAGATTCTAAACTGTTAAAATCCAATTAGAATTTTAAAAATCGTTGGCGTAAATTTTACGCCGTGTCACTTTGATTTTTTTTTGACGTATTGTATTCATGTTTTCAAAAAAATTTGAATCTAGAGTAACCAAACTCAACTATATTTTTAACTCAACAAACAAACCCTAAGCCATGCAACCCTAATTTTATGCATTTCATGTTTATTATTATTATTTAACAATTTCCATAAATTTTTTTAGTTGAAAAAAATAATTCATTTAGTTTATACGTTTTAACCGTACAACATTTGGTAGGAGTAGGCGTTTCAGCCGCCTGGTGTATGCCGTTTAGTAATTCAGCCGGCAGTTGTGGGTGTAGGCCAAGTGTAGGCGTTTCAGCCGCCTGGTGTATGCCGTTTAGTAATTCAGCCGGCTGTAGGCCAAGTGTAGGCCAAGTGTATGCCGTTTAGTAATACCCCAAAATTCTGACTTTTGTCGTGCTTTGGAATGGTAGGTTAGTTTACATCAACGGAAAAGTGCACGCTGTCCAGAGTCTGATCAAATTGAGAATCAGTTTGAACAATGACACGAGTTCATGATGTCCTGGAGTAATTGTATACGTCCAAAAACTTCTCACATCAAGTGCTATATTATCTTTTCTAACGTTTTGGCATTCTTATCCTCCGTGTTAATTGCAGTTACGTACGACTGCTCTGTTCAAGGGCATTGTTCAACAGGCTTCTTCGTTTTCCTTCAAATATTTACGGCTGGTTCTGTGACAATATTTGGTGTCGTAACGTCCACATTATTCAGTTGTAAGTTAAATTTGCATTTAATTAGTCATTTGAGTATACTTTCTGGGGCCATTGGAGGTCAATGTTAAGTTTTCACGCAGGAAAAATTCCACCTCCGCTGGCTGCGCAGGGTGTCTGAAAACCTCCCAGTTCCCCAGAAATCGTACCCTCATCACTGCGCACTGCTGCGCCAACCTAACTATTTTATTCTCAAACAGTAATATCTTCCCAACCACCCGGCGCAGTACCTGAAGTTTCAGTGAACGCAGAAGGTAGAATATACATTTTTATGACAATCGGCTAGAAATTGGCGCAGACGGCCTCTACAACATGGTATAGATGCGCCAATAAAGATAAAACGCTACTCGGCTACCGAAAACCAGTTACAGACAAACACGCCAGTGAACATCCATCAGTGCCTGCCCTCAGCTGTTGGTTTTCAGCTTATATTCCACAGAGACTCCTTCAACGGTGTCCAAGAAGATCCACCTCCCACCGTCGAGGTTAAGGTATTTTCATTTTAATTTTTGCTAACGCTTACTCATTTATTTGTTATTTATTAGTCTTTTTAGAATTGTTCAAATAAGTCTTCCTTCATCCAACGATGAAGACGAGTCATTTCTCTATGAAGGCCTTCTCTTAACTTCTCGGTTAGCTTCAAAGTCTCCACTACATTCAAGTCCCCCTCGTTTAGATTTTCTAAAATTACAACAAAAAAGTTAAACAATCATTCCTACTCTGAGCCGTTACTGTGCAGGCATCTACCGGCACCGGCCATAGCTTGTGAAGGTCGCCGAGGAGTCACGTGACGAGGATCGTCCCTTCCATTGGTTGGAAAATTTGGATAGTTTTTGGGCGTGGTGTTGGTAGCCTTGCCTTGGTACTCAAGTTTTGATGGATAATTTGAATCTAAAGGGACCATTTCACTTGGTTCTTTTGAAATCAAAACACATTCTGGCGGCTCCGTTGAATTTGGCGGATCGAATTCTGGTGGCTCGTCTGCAACTTCTCGATCGTTTAAAAAATCTGACACGTTCTGCTCGTCCTGGCGAGACTCGCCTTCTTGTCCTGAAGCGTCAAGGGTTTTAGTTCGAAGGGTTGGAATTGGTGGAGACCGTGGTGCTGGTGGATACTGATGATTGGTTGGTGGTGGCTCTGGAATTGACTCGACCGAGAGGACGGTGGGGCCGCTTAATCGCTCACGTCGCTCTTGATTCGCTTTTCGTCGAGCATCGTCCGCCTCCTGGATTAAGGCCTTTTGACGTTGCAGAGTCTCCTCTTCTCGCTGCCTTTTTTCGGCTTCCTGTACACAACTTTTTTTTAATTCTAAATCAAAATTTTGTTTTGAATTATAGTCCTACTTTTTGCTTGATTTGAATTTTTTCCTCTTCGTATTCCTTGAGCATGCGCTCTTGGTCCCGTTTTATTTTCTCTTGAAGTCGCTCTTCCTCCAATCTCTCACGGATACGACGCTCTTCCTCCTGGGCCTTTCTCTCTTGAATTTGAATTTGGAGCGCTGATTGATATACACTGTTTCGAACACTGGTCCCTGGACGCTGATCCGCAGTTTGCGAGATATGCTGCTTCAAGGATACGTTACCCGGAGACGTGCCCAGGAAACTGTCGCCCATGCTTGTGTCGCCGTATACGCTTCCGCATGGCGACGAACCTGCTGGCGGACTTGGTGAATAGACAGAACCTCCTTCGGCTACAATAACAATTATTTAGAATGTCACAGGAGCGATTTAAGTGTCATTTTCGCCGCCTACATGGATTCAGCAGTACTGGAACTGCTGCGGAACCGTGCGGAATGTATGCGTTACTTTCTGGCCCAGCTTTGTAAATGCCGCGAGCTACCATCTCTCTCCACTGTTCCCCACACGGTGCGACCTCGGTGACCTTTCCTGAGTTCCGACTTGGAGTACTGGAGAACTTTTGTGCTAGCGACCGGGGGTAGTCAATTTCGTCGTGACTGTCAGCATATACGAGTTGCCGAGAGACCATTGACTTGGGAAGCATGGGCTCGGAATGTGACATAGTGACCGGCGATGTCACGTCGAACTCGACGCCGTGGGCGGTATTCTTGAGGTGTCCGACGACGACATCTTGATAAAGATTTGTGCGAACTTGTCGCCGGTTGCAAGTTGGTTCACTCTTGGACTCCATTGGAAGTGACGGAGTGACAATGACGCATGTAGCTGGAGATCCAATTGGACTTTGTGCAGGGGAGAGGGCGTTTCGATTCGGGATGAGCATCGGTGACGTTGCTGAAGGAATCAGCCAACAGGGCACAGCCGCGGCGGAAACGTTCCTTTTGTCATTAGCTACCATCGCTGGCGGTGAAGTTGAGAGTTGCGCCACAATCGGTCCGCGAATCGGAATCTGGCGCGCTGCAAATAAAAATAATTTCGGGAGATTAGTTGAAATCGCTGAAACGTCCACCATTTTTTTTAATTTGAGAGAGATTTCGCCTTTGCGCTTAAATTAAGAGCAGGAATTCGCTTAAGCGATTTACCACAGCTTTGCGTCTCCATCTGTCGCTCCAGTTCCCTTAGTTGTTTCTGCTGGGCCACTTGAAGGTCAAGTTCCTCTTTATATTCCATTTGAGCAGATTTGCGAGCCCTAAGGGCACTTCCTGAGTGGGTCTCCCTGGGTACCCTTTGAGCGTCCCCGCTGCCATCATGGATCGGCAAAACGCTGCACGGCTGAACTTTAACGCCACTCCGTACGCGGGTGTTCCCGTTTAGGCTTAAGTGAAAAATGCGCGTTACTTAAATAGCTTTAAAACTACAGGGTGCAAATGTAACCAATAATTGGAGTCCTTGAATCCGGGTAGGATTGAAATTTCAGAGACACTTGAGTTTCGCTGTTCTTCGGAAGCGGCGCATGCTTGTGAAACGAGCCCTTGGTATTGCATTCGATTGGACTCTGTGGACCACGACATGGCTCTTGACCTTTGACACGACCTAACGCGTTTAGTGATGATGCTCTTCAAAAGGCTCCTCCTTCCGCTTAATGCGCATGCGCAAATATTTTGCTCCTTTTAGATAGCGCAGTTCCCATAGTTTTTAATTTCATGAAAATTTTCGCTATTTTTATGCTTCCTCTCTTCGCTAAAAGTGTTCCAAGCTTCTTTTTATGTGCTCTAAATTTTGTGAAAGTATTAATTTAATTGAGCAATCCAATTAATCAATACATTTTGTTCGAATCATGGACGAATTTTTTGATGATTGTTTGTGTACATTTGGAATCAATGTTTGCGGTTGAATAGGCTTATTCAAATTTAGGATAAATTGTAATTTGTGGCGAAAGCAGTTCTCCTTGATTTCGGTCATTTACTTCTCCATGTTTAGAGGATCTGTAGATCATGGACCAATGACATCCCACGAAGCTCAAAATCCCCTTACAACATCATTCCTCAGCAATCTACCCTCCGCAGTCAGTTTCACTCTTACCTTGGACGCAAAACAACCTATAGGTACAATTTCAAATATTTTACAGTTTATGGACTATTTTTTAAATCATAATTTCATTATTTTCAAAATTTTATTAATTCCCTACATTAATTTTGTCAAGCGAGATTTTGTATATCAGCATACTAGACTTGGTTCAGAACAAAACCTTCTCAAGCAATCAAGCAATGCAACATCCAAGAATAATATAAATAAAATAAGGGTGAATTGTGAAGGAATTTAAAATTTTAGAATATTAAAAAAAAAATTATTCAATTTTTTTTTAATATTTGTTTTAAAAAATGTAATTGACTTTTCTAAATTTCTAGAATGGGTTTCCAGTGGTCCATGCTAGGATTAAGCCTTCTTTGTGCCTTTATTTCCATTTCAAATTGTGAGGAAGTATTCTACCAACTGCCAACGCCCTACTCATATTCCTGTTTGAACGAAACGTGCTCACGTGACAAGAATCCGGAGGATTCTCCGACGACGCAGTCGCTCGCCAAATGTCGCTTGTTGTGCGGGGAGCACCGTTCACTCTGGCCACGGCCCACTGGAGTCGTTGACCTCGCCGATGACCTCGTCTCGTTTAAACCGCAAAGGTATTATTATAATTTGGAGAAGACGCATAAATCTTAAAGGGGTCATTGACCTCTCATGAGCGAGCATTGAAGTCGGCTCGCGGCGCAAATCTCCATGAAAATCTTGTTTTCACCTAATAATTTATGACTGTTCAACCATAACCTGTTTTGAACTTCGAGACAGTTTAAACCACTTCCAAATTATGCAAATTTTTAGCAATGGATTTGAAAATGAAAATACAACGCCCTTTTTCCCTCTTTCAATGAAATTCTTAGACGACATTTTCAAAAAAACAAACAATGCTTAAATTCGATATTATCATTATCAAAAACATATCGAATTTGAATGAATGGAGAAGCATTATACCTACATTATTTTTTTATTATTTTTGGATTCAAATTTTTGATGGATTTTGAAAATAAAATTTGGATAAATTTTTGAAGGCTCTTTATCAACTGGGCTCATCCGCCCTCGGCCAAGGTTCGGGATATGCTACAGCAAGCTGGTAAGAATTTTCAAACCGAGCTTCTCCGAATGCATCCGAACTATAAGGAATCGGCCGGTAAGCAGCCGAATCCATTCGACAAGAAGTACTCGGCCGATATCGAGCGCACTACGGTCATGGTGTCCATGCGTATTGAAACGGCTGAAGATCGGCTCACGCTCAACACGAACGAAACGTATACGCTCGCCATCAACACCTCCGATAGCGGTGTCGTCGAAGTCAAGGTAAGTGTCCAGCCGATTCGTTGAATTGGCTGGAAGGAACTTGAAACGAAACTTAAACAAATTTAGTATTTTCAAATTCTCCCGCCTCCAGATTAACGCTCGTACTTACTACGGCGCTCGTCATGCGCTTGAAAGTTTGAGCCAACTGATGAACTACGAAGACACTTGCGACTGTTTGATTACGCTGAAACACGGCTACATTGAAGACGAACCTGCTTTTACCGTATCGGGGCCTTATGATTGGTTAGCATTTTCAAAAAATCAAAAAAAAAAAGTTCTCGAAATTCTTCATTTTGATTTTTTTTTAATAGACACGGGTCATAATTTCCTTTCCCCAAAAATGATTAAACGCACTATTGACGCAATGTCGTATAACAAGCTCAATTCGCTTCATTGGCACATCAGCGATTCTCATTCATTTCCGTTCTACTCAAGAAGAGCACCAAAAATGGCATCTCTATGGCGCATACTCACCAAGCAAAATCTACTATCCGAATGACATCAAGGAAATTGTTGAATACGCTCAGGTGAGAGTTAATTATTGCTAATTAACCTTAAATTAAGCAAAAATTGGTCAAACAATTTCTTACTTTCTTCGATTTCTTAAATTACAGGTACGAGGCATTCGGGTAATACCAGAAATTGGCGGACCTGCGCGCGCAGGAAACGGGTGGCAATGGGGTACGCGGCGACAAATATACAGAGCACTTTTTTTTTAACATTTTACATAAGTGCAAAGACATTTCACGAGAATTGCGTTTTCTAAAAATTTAGGAGAACGAGAAGGCAAGGGCGAATTAGCAGTTTGTTTGAACAAGGAACCGTGGCGAGAATTTTGCAACGAACCTCCATGCGGCCAACTCAATCCACTCAATAACGAAACAATATATCGTAAGCGTCATGCGCTGCTTCCATTTTTTTTCCAAGTCATGTGAAGCGTTTATCGCTGTTCTAAGATAAATTGCGTTTTATTTTATTGACATTTTGTTGTGTTCTGCGCAGATTTTGGGCCGGATCTACCGTGACGCCCTTGAGAACTTCGCATCCTCCGACTTCTTCCACATGGGGGCGGACGATGTCAACTTTCAGTGCTGGAATTCTTCCGAAGCTGTTAACGAAGTGCTCAAGGCCACTTCGCAAATTCCGAACGACGTGACCTTCCAGCGCCTTTGGATGGAGTACCAGTCACGGGCGCTGCAGACCCTCTACGACGGAGTCATGCCTGGTCACCCCAAGCCAACTCCCATCATTTGGGACAGCAAGCTCACGACCCTCCGTGACTCGGAAGTTGTCCTTGACCCTGACATGTATGTCATCCAGATCAAGAGCCCCGCCCGAGAACCCACCCTCGCCAAGGTCATCAACCGTGGCTACAAACTCATTTTCTCAAACGCTGACGCTTGGCAATTTGACTGTGGGTTCAATTCAGGACTACTCCCACCCATCGGCCTAGGACCGCCCAATTTTCAGCATCAGCCAGTGCTGCCCTCTTGCGGAGGCGACTACAAAACATGGAAAACGATTTACGACAACGATCCCATGAATATCGCTGCCACCCACCACAACAATGAAACGGCGGCATTTGCTCAGGTACGCCACGCCTACTTACAAAAATTCGTGTTGTGATTGGTCGGAGTTCCAGAAATGCCTTAAAATCGGTAGATGATTTCGATTCTCGCAAATTTCGTCGCTGAATTCTACAGCGACTTTTTATTCAAGCTATTCGAGTTTGGTTGTTTGAATCAATTTTAACTTTTATTCTTCACTGATTGGTTCCTTTGCGTTTTGTACATCCTCTGTGATTGGTCGAACTGATTTGATTGGTTCTCGAGTTGACTTCAAAAATAGAAAAATACATGGAATATTTCAACTCAAAATGCTGCGCAGCATTCCTATGAAGAAATGTTTGGTAAATTGTCCGTTGTGTGACAGGTCTTGGGAGGGACGGGCACAATGTGGTCAACTGAAACTGACGAAATGACACTGGAGCCGAAGCTGTGGCCGCGTGGAGCCGCCTTGGCCGAACGTTTGTGGACCAATCCGACGCAGTCTTGGCGAGAAGCTGCACCGCGACTCGACGCTCACCGTGATCGGCTCATTCAACGAGGAATCCGAGCCGAAGCGATTCGTCCCGAGTGGTGCTTCCACCATCGAGTCGAGTGTGAACTTCTTCTTTGAAAATAATTGCGCCAAATTCAAATACAAATGACGCTTAACTAACGATTGACTGACTGCACTTTACCGACAAAAATCACATTAAGACTGGCGAGAGGGGTAATTTTGCCATAACTTTGTCTAATGCTAAATGTTAGAAAATAAACCATTTGAACACTGTGTCTCTGTACATTTTTTAGCAACGTGCTTGAATGCTTTTGTAAATGCTACAGATTTTGTTGAATAAATGATGAATAAATGTAATAATTAACCCATTTAAGGCACTTATTTTCATATAGACTTAATTTTTTATTACGTCAATATTGGTTCGACATATTGGGTTTAGAAGTGATTGCGAGTATTTTTCAAATCTGTAAGATAATTTTTTAAGTTGAAAAAAAATCGAAAGCGAAAACAATCAATATAATCAGACAGAGAATAGATTTTTCAAAAAATATGCACTAATTCGAACCTTTTGTTTTATTTTTCAAACATCGACAGTTTCTCCTTTGGTATTTGAACTAGTCAAACTGACCTTAGCATTATGAGAGCCCTTAAAGGGTTATACAATCAGTCTAATTAATTAATTAAATCAATTATACAATTAATACGAATATTGGTGTTGCGTAGTGAGAAGTGCAACAAGTTCAAGCGGCCATTGGCACAATGCAGCAAGTTCAAAACATGACTTAACTCGAGATAGGGAAGTATACACTCAAAAACGCTTCTTAAGTTCTCTACCAATATTTTGGCCTTTGTAATTTCAATGAATTATTTTGCTTCGTATAATCCCCCAGTAGTATTTTGGGTTTCTTGAGAAAGAGGCCCCTCGCTCTTCCACTTTACCAACCCATTCTGTTTTACGTTTTGACATTTTTTTTTAATAATACGGAATTTTATTATTAATACGAAATCAAAATACATGTTTACACCTGCGAGAAGTGTTCCCAAAACGCAGGGATTTTCTTGATTTTGGCAATTAAATGACCTTAGAAGGTCAAATCCATTTTTCAAATTAATTTTCTGTGCTTTCTGAACAAATCTGTGAAATTTTTGCCAAAAATCAGGGAACTATGATGGTAACGTGTTTCGGCGGATTTTTCTCTAGGTAGTTAAGTATTTTAAACTCTGTATTACACCTTGATTTTGACTTTGGTGACCTCTAAATGTCAAACTAGCCGATTGGGTCAAACCGAGTTCAGCGACCGTTTTTCAATAATATGCAAATTTTTATCAAATTTGAACGGGTCTAATTTTCAGTATGTATTCCTGGCTTCGACGGCCTTTAGTGATGAATGTTTTAAAAAATACAAGAAACGCTGAGAATTGATTTTTCACAAGTATCTTGCTCAATTTCATGAAATATACTAGGTTCGGTAAATAGCCTAATTTATAGGACAGAAATATAGGATAGGATAGGACGAAAGTAGCGAGTGAAAAGTCGCAGTCGTCAGTTCAATTTGTACGTGAATAAGGATTTTATAGTAAAAAAAACGATGCAGAATCTGAATTTGACCTCAATTTCCCGAAATTCACAATAGTTTGACCTCCAGAGGACAAAAGTAGCGTGGTGTTTTAGAAGAAGAAATCTTGGATTGATCTGGAAGACTCGAGAACATTTCTACTGCAATACCTAATGTAACAAGGAATAGGACATGGGGGAGCATAGGAAAATTCGCGAATGTTCTTTTGCTGTTGTTCGACGCCTCTTGGAAATCCATGGAAATGTACGGAAGCGTAAAAGGGCCATTCCTATTTCTTGATTTCAACCCCCATAAGGAATACACTACGGAGCAGGAATCGAGAAATGGGAATT
>VYYI01004628.1:0-10150 GCA_021029175.1 Bilobella aurantiaca
TTTTTATCCTCGAGAACTACACCACCGAATCGGGATATGACACCATCAACATCCACAAATGGAGCGGAGATGACCTCGTTCTCGACAAAACGTAAGCGAGCTTTCGAATATTCTCTTCTACGTACACAATTACGTACAGATTTGTACGTTGTGGATATAAGGAAACAGATTGTTAACTATTTCAATTTACATTATAGTTACTCCGGAACATCAACTGGTGCCAAGTACTTCTTGCCAGAAGGAAACTTCCTCATTACTTTCGAAAGCGATTCTTCAGTTACAAAGAGCGGATTCAACCTCCGATGGGCTCCATTGGAATCACTTCTCTTGCACCAAATTACCTTGAGAAAACGATCTAGTGATGAAAGTTGAATAAATATTATTTTTATTAAGCTGCAAATTGAAGGTGTACCTCTAACTTTATACGATTTTTACACTCTCAATACCAAAAAGACAATGTCATGAAACAGTAATTGATTTTTAGCGAACAGTGAAAATCACAGTGTAGCTATAAAACAACAATGAATTCTAAAGTCTTCTCTAAAGCTAAGAATTGTTCTTAATTTTGGTGTTCAAATATTTTGTGGATATATTCTAAGCTCATTTCAGTCATTCATGAGTCTTGACTATATTAATTATGTCATAAGCCAAAAAAGGCGTATCCTTAAACAGAGGAACCCTTAAGCTACCATGATTTACTTAAATGTTATAACTGTAGAAATACAGTGCCAGAATCAAAATAAAGTACCTCCAGCAAGTATTACGGGTGTTGTAATATTTTAGTTGACAGAGTCGGGTAATTTCTTGGGCATTATGTCCCGTTCCATGACTTGAAAAAGTCAGGAGTAAGTTTCACACGGCCCTGTATTGCTTCCGGGCGAGGGAACTTCTGCAAAAGCTAAAACAATAATTAAAAATTTGGTACAAAATGTGAAAAATAAAATTTACCTGTATTCAACAGTATCTCCTCCCCATTACTGAAGCGTAATCCTGTTATGAGTACATGTGGTGAAAAGGACTTTATATCGTAATCTTTTATGATAAAGATGGTAAAATCTGCAAAGTCAGCGCTGATGTCACTAGTTCGTAATTGTCGTAGAAAGAATAAGATAGTTGATAGCTGAAGGTACCGCTTGCACCCGATATATGATGATCGATTTATATTTTCCGACCTGTTACAGTTGAGGAAAGAAGTCATGCAAACAGCACAAAAAATTTGATGGCAACTTTGAGCTGCTAGTTTGTTAGAGCCAACAAGTGGTAAAATTGAAGGTAAATCAAACAGTTACCTCCTTTTTATTTATATTTAAGTTTTAGATAAAACAAATGGTAGCTGCACCTAAACCTAACCTGACATTTTGTCATTGATTTAGCAATCTGGAAAATCTGGAAAAATCATCAAAAAACTGGATCAAAATCAAATTTTGAAATGTTCATCGCTATATTATGAGCCCTAGACAATTCCTGTCAATCAAGTGATTGATTTCATAGTTGATTTTTAATAATGTGATCCATACTACTAATATCCACTACTTGTTAGACTACCAATTTCGATTATTTATGACATCAATCTATGATATCATGTTCCCGTTAGCGTTGTCTACTAATATTGACTATAAATATGTTTGCGGAACATTTCAAACTTACATTTTCAGACGGCACAAAAGGTTCAGGACACGAAATAGATAGCGGAAAACTAACAATGGCCTTCAAAGTTGCCGTTTTAATTGCTTGCTTCATCGCAGCTACCGTCGGTAAGTTGAGTTTGATGAACAGTAGTTTAAATTTTAGGGAGAATTGTATCTACATTTTTAAACATTGTACACAAATTTTAGCCTTGCCGGTCGACAATGACGTTGAGGGCGAGAGGCATTATGTGCACAGCGAACACACACTATCTGGTGCTAGCGGAACCTTCCGGTACCCACTATCTGGATCCGAATACCAGAACATGGAGCGCGTCCTCATCACCGCTGGGTTTCCAGAAGATACTGTGTTTATCCTCGAAGACTACGACATTGAATCTAGATTTGACACCCTCAACATCTTCAAATGGAAAGGAGATGTTCTCGTTCTCGACAAGACGTACGTATTTTATCGAATAGTATCTTATGTTGGTTATATAATGTCTTGTCTACAGAGTACCAAATAGTATTCGAGTGACAGATAGTTGATAGATTTTGTTTGTTTTTAGCTACTCTGGTGTTTCCATTGGTGCCACTTATTTCCTACCAGCACAAAACTTCCTCATCACATTCGAAAGTGATGCGTCAGATACACATAGCGGCTTCAACCTTCGCTGGGCTCCATTGGAATTCTTTCCCTTGCACTAAACTGTCTTTTCAAACTATCTGTTCATAAAAATAATAAACAATTTATCATGTTGCAAAGTACTAATATTTGTGTAACCGCGTATTACTTCGCTAATAAGTAAAGCAGAGTGATAATATCGCCTGATGTCTGCCGGTTTGACATTGGAACTCGCTGTGGGTGAAGTAACTATTGTTGAACATGTGGATTACACCACAATATGTCTTAAATTTAAACTTTGCTTTTTAATCATCAGCCTCTGAATTTTTCTACAATTTGTTTTGACCTACTGTTGATATTAGTTGATGTCCGATGACTTCTAATTTAATTCATAACTCTTAGCGTTTCTCATACAACTATTTTATTTAAATCTTTCCCTATTTCGTAGTTGAGTCAATTCAGCGCAAAATTTCTAAGACTGAAACACACTTTCTTTTATTTCTGGGCCTTCAGACTCAAAGCTACATAAAATGTTATAAAATTAATGATTTTAGATTAACGACTTTAAGTAGGAGGCCTAGCAAATTTACAATTGTATTATCGAATAATTATAGAGAAGCCCAAAAATTTGGGTTCATATTAGTCGAGCAACTAAAATATATTGAACTAACAAAATCCTGGCATCCATGATATTTTCTTGTTTTGTGGAGCATTTAGTGGTCGACAAAATGAGGGAACAGGGTTAGAGCATCGTGACTCAGGGAGGATTTTACTCTTTAATCACCGGGTCCTTATTAGCTTAATGACCCTCTATGGGAGTTTGCTTTAAAGAGTTTTTTTTTTTGTAAAAAAAAATTCGATTGTAATTTTGAAGCTATAATTTCAACCCACGTACCGACGGACGAAGAGGAGTATTAAAGCAATTACAATTAAAATTATGAAGAATGCTCAGGGGAATTTCGTTTGAAATGAACGATGAAATATTAACTAATTGTCTGCAATTAATTGCAGATCGGCAGCTTCAATAAAAATTGAATCCTTCAATGTACTTGATCTTCCACACTCAGCATACTTACTTGCTGAACATAATACTGGGATTTTCACACTATTCCCACAATTATCCTGAGACTATAGTTATTTCAAAACGGAAAATACAACGGGTTTCCTTTGCGGCTGACACAACTACTGACGCAACCCCTTACCAAAGCGCCTTACTCAACACCTGTGAAGAACTCAAGCTCGATTGTGAACATAAAAATTTTTAGCCCTAAGTGGGTCGATCATGCATACAACTATGAAATACTAGAAAATCCGATTACTTCGCCATTAAAGAAGACTGTCGCAAGAAAACCAGGAAAAGTACTTCTACCAAGTCTGTGTATTACAAAGTATGCGAAACAGTTTAGGTTAGCTCATAATCTAAACCTAAGTTACTGTAAGTAACAAATTAAGGCTTTTAAAAGAATAAAATTTAAAAATTTGGAAACGACTATATCCGAATCTCCTTAACCGATTTGGGTTAACTTGGTGTTAAAATGATTATGAGACAAATGCTAAGGTCGTTTTTTTTTTATTAAATTATGTCGCCAAGGGCATTGGTTTCCTTAAAATGGGCCATCAACCAAAACTTTTACTTGTATTGAATTTTTAATTAGTTTTTAGAATAGCGAAGCATAGTTGCATATAATGAATGCTTTAAGCATTTAAGTATACCTACTACTGAACGGGCCTGTTTGGCTGGTTTCTCAGCTCTGTATAATAATTTAGATAGCGACCTGTTCAATTAAGACCCATCGAAGGTTGAATCCTATTACGGAAACATAAGAATCAGTTGCAAATGTCAGAAGGAAGCTGCTTTCGGCCTTGTAATACTTGGGTCCAACGGAGTATCCGCAGAAGCTAAGTATATCAATTATTTACTTGAATTTTACCAATTTTGATTGAATTTTTTTTTTAATTTCCAAATCAAAATTTAGCGCTCACATATCATCAGCAGCATTTCCTCGCCATTGGTGCAGGGAGAGTTTGTCAGCGACGCAATTCGACGACGACTCAATGTCGTAGTCCTCAATGATATAAAGCGTATTTTCTGAGAACTCAGCATAGATTGTCACTCGCTGGTTCGTGTTCGTACCTGGAGCCAGATAGTGGATATTTGAACGTCCCGCTTGCACCAGATAGGCGATACTCACTGTACTGATAAGTTTATGCTCCAACATCCTCATTACCAAATGACAAGCCTAAAATTAGTTAAGCTTTTTATTAGTTAAAAGATATTTAAGACAATTGAGATACAAGTGCATTTGCATAGCGAGGCAATATTGGCTTACCAGTTACTGCTAATCCAAGAAGGCAAGAAAAGAGACCCGCAAAATTGATCGCCATTTGGATTTTCTAAATTTGTAGAGCTTATAATTTGTAGAAATTCAAAGTACAGCAGACAATTATATTTGACCTATTTATATGCAAATTTTAGCACAAAGTACAAATGGGTGGACGCTAGATTAAACTCTATTTAGAATTATTATCAAATTCATTATACTCACATGAAGTGAACGAGGAATACATAACGGTGTTGCAGAACGGCGAAGTATCAAAATAATTTTTATTATCCTTTTTGTATTGTTTAAAAAAGTTAAGCCTAATTTGAAGTTTATGACGTATGTGTTATTGGATTAAATAAATTATTAGTAATATTGAATATAATATTTGTTGAAATTCAACTCTAAAAGAGAATAAAATTCAACAATAGCTTGCTGACAATTTGTATCGGATTTCTGCCATTTTATATTTTTCAACGAAAACGGGCCCTGTAAATAATTTTATTTTTACACAACGATTTGAATGTTACAATGTTTAACATGTTGCAGTCCAATAATGCCTTCATTTCAGTTTAACTTTTATATAACTTTTATTTTAAATTGGGTTTTAGATTTAAAGTGGTTCGATTGGCGCCCAGCGAAGGTTAAATCCTGTTCCAGCAATTTTAAAATCAGTTGCAAAGATCAGGACAAAGTCAAAATCAGCCCTGTAATACTTGGCTCCAGTGGAACGTCCGCAGAAGCTAAATACAAAAAAAATCAAGTATTTTTACATATTTAAATGTAAAGTAAACTTTGGATCAAAAGTTGACAAAAGTTTTGCTAAAAATGTTTCCCTCACACTTCATCAGCAGCATTTTTTCGATAATAGTGCAGAGACAATTTGTCTTGATTGCAATCTCCAGACGATTCAATGTCGTAGTCTTCTATGATGAAAAGCGTGTTGTACCCAAACTCAGTGTGGATTGTGACTCGTTCATTAAGCCCGTAATAGGTGCCAGATAGTGGATATTTGAACGTGCCGTTTGTACCAGTTATGAAATGCTCACTGTATGTATAACTTTTTGTTCCAATGTCTCCTTCACCGAGAGGTAAGCCTAGAGTTAATTAGTTTTAATATTTGTTAACATATACTGTACTTATAATCACGTAATATAATTATTTGTTTATTAATATTAGTTATACTATTAAGCTATAAGATAAAATGGTACAGGGTTTATAAAATTTGTTTTGAATGATGGTAGTATATTCAAATATACTACTTGTTTTTAAGTATGTGGGTAAGTTGTAGTGAGTTGTATTATCATACCAGTTACGGCTGAAGAAAAAAGGAACGCGAAAAGAACGATAAATTTGTTGGCCATTTTGAACTTCTAATTATGTTTGAAATTGATAAAAGTTGAAAGTGAATGAGACTGAATTATGTTTTGTCTATTTATATCTACAATTTATGAAGAACTACTGATAGCTATGAATGATAGTTTATGTAATGTGAAAAATAAAATGGAACTGGCTGTTTGATCCTGATTATAAAGATGATGTCAACGCCAAAAAATGGATCATATCAATTTAGATGAATTGATTTACATGATGTCAAACCTAGATTACATGCAGTATCAGGATATTGCAGTCGAGGAATACACTGTGGAACGACTAAAAGTTTTAAACGGTTCTAGTGAAAATGTTGAAAACTATATGTTTTTTTAGTTTAAAGTTATATAAGCACTATTTGTACTGACTTTGGTTGACTTACGTAACACGTCAAATCACAAATGAACATGTGGTACATAAAAGTAATATTGTAAACATTGTAAAAGTGTCTCATAGTTTGGCATTCCTATTCAAATAAACCAAAATGGGGGGTTTTACCATCTTCAATGTCAATTTGTCATAAATTTGTACAATCCGTCAGAATTTTAAATAGCTGGGTTTAAGTTACCTATGTAACAAGATGTGATGTTTAGAAATTATTTTGATAAGGTCATTTATTTAGCAATAAGGGATGACTGCATTTTTATAAGTTGTTAATCAAGTTCAAAAAGACATTTTCAATTTATGATAAATTCGACAATACAAGATAAGCCTTTGTGAAGTCATCTCATTCACATGACTTTTTCGGCGACAAATTCCTTTATCGATCGCAAGTATTTAAATTAACTAAATTTAAATTAAGATAAAAAAATTTAATAATTGTTTCCATATAATTCCGTAATCCCTACTTCAACAGAGTGGACAATATAGCATCACGCATTTTAATAAAATTAGGATAAAATACAGACAGATCAACTTAATTTTACTTCATATGACCATTCACAGCGCAAGTACGCACCAAAAGGCAATTAGAGTTATCTACTGAATATGCGGTATTTTTGCTTTATCTCCATTAGTTGGCGTTGTGGTATGGTATGAGGCCTACTATTGTTATCAAAATCAATGCTTAAGGAAGCGGATTGACCGCACAAAATACTTCCAAAACACTTTTTTTTAACTATAAAAAATACCGCTCTCATTTTTACAACAACATTTCTTCGCTATTTGTGCGCGGTGAGATATCATCATTGACTAAATTATTTGACGCTTCCATATCGTATTCTTCGATGAAAAGTAGAGTGGTTGCCAGAATGTCAGCCGTAATTGTGAATCGCTTGTAGTTTTTATTTTGGATTAATGGCAATGACTCTAAAAGTTATCTATAAAATCTCTACACATCAGCTTCAAACAAAATCGCAACTATCGTAAATGAGTTTACGTATTTTTGGATTTGGGGGTCATGTAAATGGGGGTAACCTAGGTCAAATAGAACAGCAAAGAATTGTTCTAGTCTTTAATTTTTTCAAACAACGTAATTTTTTTTATTTGGAATGCTCAACTAAGAAGCTGGAAGAGGAAGATTGTTTGTGCGACCGTTACGCACCCACGAAATGTATCGTGCAAAAAAAAATGTCAACAGTTAGTCCAACTTTCATTTGGTATAGTTTGGCAAATTGTATTAAACAATTGAGCGTTTATTTAAACTCACTTTTATGCAACGAAAATGGTTTAGTTTTAAAAAGTGGTTTAGATAGCGAGTGGTTCGATTGGTGCCCAGCGAAGGTTGAATCCTGATCGAGCGAGCGAGAAATCCGTTGCAAAGGTGATAAGAAAGTTCTGTCCAGCCCTGTAGTACTTAGGGGCAGTGGAACGACCACAAAAGCTAAATAAAAATTTTCAAAATTTTGACTCAAAATTTCGAACAAAATTTGATTTAGCGCTCACCTTTCGTCCGCAGCACTTCCTCGCCATTGGTGCAGAGACAGCTTGTCATTGACGCAGTTAGTTGACGACTCAATATCGTAGCCTTCAATGATAAAAAGAGTGTTTGCAGGGAACTCGGCGTTGATTGTCACGCGCTCATTGTTTTCGTAGATGTCCCCAGATAGTGGATATCTGAATGTGCCGCTCTCACCAGATATAAGATGCTCACTGTATAGATAATTTGGCGTTTGAACATCTTTTTCACCGTTTAGTAAACCTAGAGTTAATAACGCCGTTAGTTTTACTATACATGTTTAAGTATTCTATTGTAACCTATCTAGGTAGATTTTAGTAAGAAATTCTCAGATATTTGAGATAACACTGCAATCTGCATATCGAGATATATTGCCTTACCAGTTACACTTGAGCTAAGAAGGCAAGCGAGAAGAACGACAAATTTGATAGACATCTTGAACTTTTAGTTTGTTAGAGCTAGAAAAAGGAAAAAATGGAATGTAAATCAGACTATTACGTTTGTTCTATTTATATGCACAATTTCAGTAGAATAAATAATAAATTGTCTTGATAAAGTTAAAGTTGAAAGCTTCGTTACACGTGGTTGATAAATTTGCACACGGAGCTTCTTATATTCCTGTGAATTGATGTGATAATGTCAATTCTTAAAACTTTTTTTTTTATCTTCGAGTGCTCGATTCCTATCGAAATCATTTTATGAAAGGACGGTGTTCAAGTTTCCATTTTAAATCATGCTATCGAAAACAGCGTCTCGGGCACTGCGTCCTTGAGGTCATTGACGTTGCGACCGTGACAATATTTGTTTCTCTAATGGTTTACGACATGGTTCTTTTAGCCATCCTACACAAGCCCTTCAAGAGGGCCCTGCAAGAATTTCCCCTTGCCACTATTGAAGCTGAATTTTTTATTCCATAATTTTCATGTAGAAAAATATGCTTACACTTAGAAAAGCTTACGCACAGAGCCACAATATCAAATTAACGTTATAATAATGTAGGCTGCCATAAGCTATCTTCAAATATATTCTGTCGCTCTAATTTAAAAAAAATTAAATGAGCCACTAAATAAACATTAAATACAAAAAAAAATAATTTTTACCAATTTGTTTTTTTTTAATATTATCAAATGGCGTACGGAAAGCAACGCAGCCACATCAAAGTCAGTTTCAGTTTATAGGTTAGGTTTCTTAACTTAGGTTTCTTAGGTTTCTTATAGGTGTTTCTTAATCATTAATCCAATTGTTAAGCAGTGCCGCATATTGTTTGAACAAATTGGCAGTTTGGAATAATTATCTTTTATGAAGTTGTTTTAATTGGCGAACCGATATCATTGTGAGATATCGCGTATCATCATTTGCACTCGGTACTATTGATGACTATGGATAAGTTTGCAAAAACTTGCAAAGCCATATTCAACTCTCCGATTACAGATTCCAGAGAAGGCATAGAAAGATAAACATTCAACAATGGCCTTCAAAGTTACTATTTTAATGGTTTGCTTTATTGCAGGTAGAGTCGGTAACTGGTTAGGTTTAGGTTAGGTTTGACTTTGACAGTTAATAATTGTTGACATTCTGGTAATATTGTATAAAATGTTAGTATAAATTGTACAACCTTTAGCATTGCCAGACGACCACAATGTCGCGTGAGAAAGGACATACGTATAAAGCGAACACAAGCTATCTGGTATAAGCGGAATCCTCCCATATCCACTATCTGGATTTGCCTGTAAGACCAACGAGCGCGCCCTCGTTACTGCCAAATTTCCAAAAGATACTGTTTCCATTCTAGAAAGCTACGATACCAAATCTTCAGATAACACCATAAAAATTTACAAACTGAACGTAAATCATCTCGTTCTTGGCAAAATGTAAGGCCACTATCGACTAATGTCATCTATTCGAATTGTATATCCGTCATGAGCATAATATAATAAATAGTTGATGATTGTGGCATATGTTATAGTTCTTCAGGTACAACAATAACCGATGCCAAATACTTTTTGCCTGACGGAAATTTCCTCATCACCTTTGAAAGCGATGCTATAATTTTCTGCAACGCACAGTGGGTCCAAATAGGCACAAACTTGGCCTAATGCCATAAAATCGAACTATGTAATGTTGATAAACCGTTTGTAAAATTTGCACCATTCGTTTTTTTCTCTATGTTTAATATAAAAAATTGAGTTCGGCACGTTTCGTTTTGTTCCGCTTTTGTTTAATATAACAAATTGAGTTCAGCACGTTTCGTTTTGTTCCGCTTTTGTTTAATATAACAAATTGAGTTCAGCACGTTTCGTTTTGTTCCGCT
>VYYI01004629.1:0-10150 GCA_021029175.1 Bilobella aurantiaca
GCCAAGAGAGAGAGAGAGAGAGAATTAGGGAGGTGAGTAGCGGGAATAGGAGACGATTTCCGCAGCCAGAGCGACCGACGTAACTACCACCCATTTTTCCTCTTCCCCAGTCATTCTCGCTGTCAGTAGTGGTTAATTAATTTTGAAAAAGGAAATGGAATTTTAGATTTTCCACCGTGGATGTAGAAGGGTACAGAGAGAAGTGGAGCGGGATACGGCCTCTTCCCACTCATCCCCGGGCAAGGGAAGGCTATGGATTTTTACCAATATTTTAACGTGTCAACCTGGCTGGCAGGGAATGCATCTGGATGGTTCGAACTTTATGGTCCCTTGTCAAACGTGAGCTGTGGTAAATTACTTTACGGTTTACATATCCGTAGGTGACTGGGTCATTAGTCCTCCCTTCGGATCCCTTAGTCTGAGCTCTCAGCTCAGGTATTAAACTTGTGGGGGACGGGCAAGGAGGATGCTCACGCGAAGACTCCCTCCCTGGGTTTCGTTTTATCTTTGCTTCCGAGAGCCCCAGATTAGATCAAGTGAGGGAACCCACCCATCGGCTCTGTATACATTCGTCCGAGCACATACCCATACAAACACAAACTATTCTATCTATGCCTGTGTGTTCAGGTGCGTGCGTTTAAGAGGGTGCTGAGAACGGGATCCCATTCATTCATCTTGGCCGCTCGTCCGCAGTTGTGTGGGAGGATTGGGTCGGCTTGTATGCAGCTGAGAACGTCCGCACTTTATGACGCCCTAAAATAAACTCAGGGCTGCAGGTAAGGAGCGGCTGTTAATGCCATATACACCGCACAGAAGTTTGGTGGGTCGGAGCAGGATGGAAAATGAAAACGGCCGCCGTCGTCGTCGCCCTTTACCTTTCTTCCATCCAGTTTCAACGCCGTGCCATACCGGCCCTCAGGCAGAATCAAATGGCTATTACGACCACACGTATAACACTGGAAAAGGAAATATGCCGCGGCCAGGATCTTAAATTTTAAACGAGTTGAGGATCATGGCTGAATTCTCCCCACCCCGCCCACCCCCTTTCTACAGGTTATTTTGAGTAAGGTATAGTGAGTGCGGGTGGAGAAATACTAGGGCTAGAAGAAAGTTGTTTTGCAATTTTGCCTCCATGTCCTGTGTCTGGAGCAGAAACGGACTTTATTCCCATGTACTTGGAAATCTTTTCGGTGCTAGTTGGCTGAGTATGTGTTTGTGTGTGTGTGTGTGTGTGTTTCTGTGTAAGTAGTGAGAGAGAGAGACGTGACATGGGATACTTGGGGAGCCTTCTACCAAGCGGATCCCTGTAGCACTTCCTACATAGAATCTTGTGGCAGCGGGGGCGTGAGGGAGGGTCGGGAAAGTGAACAATCTGAGGTATGTAAAAAGAGCCGTTTCCCCAGAAAGTAAGTAATGTGTGGAAGTGGGGAGCAAGAGAGAATCGACGTTGTAAGAGTATGCCTGCTCTCACTCACCAAAATCGCACTCTACAACTGGCCTGAGTTGTTGTTGCTGTTAGTGTTACTACTGCTCGAAATAAATAAAGTTTTAATGCGATCTGTCTCACAGGTTTCTAAAGGATTCTTTCAGTAAGTTTAAGTACATAAATATTTTTTCAATGGAAGGGTCGTGTATGTGAGTGCAGGCGTGTGTGCCTTCACATCTGTGAGCGTCGAGGGAGTCTACAGGGTGCGCCCCAAATATCTCGACACTTCCCAATTGAAGTAATATTTATTTCCTCGTAAAGCTATCCGGAAGCTATTAGGCTAATAGAGAATTTTCATTATTGTGGTGATTGACAAACTAGGCATTTATTCTTCAACATATATTTCAAAAATTAACTGATGAAATTAACAAGCAATGCAAACTTAACGCGGACATACTGAGGAGATTGTTATGACTGCTGGGTCAGGAGGATCGAAGTTTTTAGTGGGAATAAAGCGCTTTCTGAACGAGTTAAAAAATTATTTTCATTTTGTTGAGCTTATCTAAATTTTTTATTCCTCGAAAAAACTGCTGGAGAGAACTATTCGGTTCTCAAAGTCATGACTTATGCAGATGCCCCTTTAAATAATATATTCTGCTTTTTTCGGGAGCAAGATTCGCTAAGTTTCAAAAGTGTTCCAACATTTTTGAGGCGCATTGTACCTAGGGACTCCATTTACACTGCTGTACTGGATGTGAAATGGGGAGACATTCTTTTACAAATGTTAGTCTTGTTCCCCGAGTGAAATCATGTGGAGGTCTATGCAGTCTAGGCGGTAGTGGCGGTATGAGAACGAATCATTTCTTGATTCACTTAGCCAGACACATGTAGTATCAGTTGTATATCTATACACACATACACAGACAGGCATGCACGCAACCAGCGGCCGCATTCTCTCAAGTTCCACAAATGCAGATATGCGCACCTAAAGTCCCAGTAACGCAGTAGTGGTACTCCGGGGCACATAAAAAGGGGAATGAATAGGCAAAAAATCTTGACATTCAGACAGAGCGTCCCGCACAAGACTTCCTGTTGTCCCCCCCTAATCAGTCCCTTAAGTGTGCTCAAGCGTCCTCTCTTCCTGAAATAAAGAATCCTTTTACGTCTCATTTCCATTTTATTCTCTGATAAATCAACTTAAACTTTTCCCACCTTCCGGCCCCTCCCATCCCAGCCCACGACCCCTTTGGATGGTTTTAGATGGACGAGTTAAAATGATGAAAATTCCATTACTCCTCCCTACACTCGTAATGGAATGGCATCATGAGCTCTACGGAGATACATACAAATCTCCATAGAGACCTCCTTGGTTACTCTATCCGCGTCGTCCAACCCCTAATTCCCAAAAGTCATCCTGATTGACATCTAATTTGCTCTGTTTGTGTGACACTGTCGAGCCGGAGTCCGCCCCTCCACAAGTCCCTAACTGGCAATCAACCTTATTCGACCTCCCTCTCACATTCTCTGTGTTCGTAGCGGTTTGCGGACAGCAAGGAGGGAGCCGCCTAGGTTAATTTTATAGCTGCTAATTATCTCCAACTCCCATCCGCTCCTGCAGGAGGACACCGTTCGGAGACATCCGTGTTGCGGACCGGAGTAAAAGCGACTGAGTTTTGGAAACAAGTTCCGGGAAGTGAATACGTGGCTCCCTAGCTACATTCCCCTCCTGCCTGGCTAGAATAGAGGGGCAGAGAGAAGGAGAGAGCGAGCGGGAGGGGGAAAACTTGTCTGACGTGACGCATCGTCGCGCTCGTGCAACTTTCCTGCTGAGCTGAGCTCAGCAGCGGCGTTGTGATGACCACAATGGAGACTACGATTGTTTTCACAGTCAGCATGGAGAGTCATTAATGATAAAGAAAGTTTCATTCGAATCTTAGCTTACTATAAGCGGCGACAACAGAGATCAAGGGGGAAGGCCAACGCGTCGTGTTGACGATAGGAGGGAAATGGGAAATTTCAGTCCTGGAGGGAACTCGGAATGAAAATGAAAACGAGAGGGAAAAAGAAAGTTTAAAATTAAACTAAATTATGTGTAGGCATAAAAATGTCATCACAGGTCCTTCAAGGCAAGGAAAAAGGATAGGATATGTAGGACAGAGGAAAATGTAGGAGAGTAACTCGGTCCAAATGAAAATTCCCCTTGGTGATACTGAGAAACTTTAAGCCAGGCGTAAAAAACACGGAGGGGGACATGTAGTATGTGTGTATGTGAGTCTACAATTGAGTGTGTCCTTGGGTATTATGTGTGGGAGTGAGTGGGTGTGATGCGTGTGACTTTCGGATGTGGATGCTTGGGCTTGAGTTTTTGTGCAGGATTTTGTGCACGCGTGCATCTTTGTGCGGAAGAGAAAGAACGTGGAACTTTGTACGCCAGTGTGTGTCGGGATATGTGCGGTTATTGAATATATACATATGTATATGTATATATATATATGGGGGGGGGTTACTGACAAATTTTCTAGTAAGACGGGATACGGAGATCAAATAGAAGAATGACGGGAGTAGCGACGTAATTTGAAAATAATGAGTCTTGCCTTTGCGAATTCATCTTCTGGAGCATTCTCGGAAAGAGGGTCAGCAAATGTCAGGGGACTTTGTCTAGAGAGTGTCTAATGTGTGTGTGTATGTACAGAGTCGACCTGATGCTTGCCTCTCTGTAGGTGGCAACATTACTGGTAGCAGCAGTGGTGTTAGTGGTAGAAGTGAGCCACAGAGAACGAAGTACTGCGGAAAATCGAGGCCCCCTTCCTTTTAGGCACAAGGCAAACACGCAGAGGAGCTATTCTACCCAGTACCCCTGCATACAGGTCGTACGATTCCATTAGTCTCGGATAGCCATCTCCCCGTGAAAATTCTAACACCAAATGCTTCGCCTATGGGCTCCATGGAATCCTTCTAAATTATAGGCCGACGTACACACACCTATATGCATGCATATGCATGCACACAAACAATCCCATCCCCACCCACACACGTACACACCAATAAACACATCCGAGATAACTTCCACTTACACGCATACTCACGGATGAACGTGGATACATGGGCTCAGCGCGGTGTCCATGTGGGCGTGTGTATATTCAGTGGTGAAGAAAAACTGTGTGTTGCGACGAGAAAGTAAAACCCCAGCAGAAGCCTTGCTTTTGTTTTGAGCAGATTTCCCATCCCAGCGGGAGTCAGGTCCAATCATCAAATAAGATTTTCTGGCCGGCCTTTTTATTCCATCTCCGACGAGATTCACACACTCTAAACTTCCTTCTCCCTCCATGTCTCATTCCTAACGCTCTGTCCTTCTCTGGCACTCTCCACTCAGAGCTGGCAGAGTTACACATTCTCATATCATCATCATCATCATCATCATGCTATGCTGAGTACAAAAGAGGGAACCACTCTCACTCTCCTCACACTACTGTCGTCATCATCATCATCATTACACAATGACATGTGCCATTGCATCCCGTTTCATAAACAGTTCTCTAGAATAGCGTCGGTCGGGTTTTGGTGGCCATGAAAAAATTTCTCCACATGGTCCTTTTATTATCCCCTCTCACACCGCCGCTCTTTCCAATTTTATTATGATTATTTGAAGGGACGAGGAGGCCTTAAAGCCATTTTCACTTGTTCCCCCTCCTCCTGCCTTTGATATTTTCATCACTGCCACGGCTGCCACCCTGCCAACTGGAATATTGTTTTTTTTCTCTGAGCCGCGAGCTTTCAGATGCTCCGGATGGACGTTCCTCAATGTCTTCTTACATGGTAGTGTTTTGTTGCTACAGAAAGAGAGGTTTGGTGAAATACAAGATAGGAGCAGGCTGGGAGGAGTTCGCATGAGCTCATCATCAATATTTTATGGTGAGAAATGCGAGGAGGGGGAACTATTGATTTTTTCTAACGGAGGAGCATGGCGAAACTGGGTGGGGAGGTGAGTAAGAAATCTATATGGATCCACTCGAGCCATTCATTGGCTCTTTTTATTTATTTTGACGACTGTGCTTGGTGCGGCGAGAGGGGACGGTTCTGATTTATCTCACACCGTTCCCCGCTCCGTCCAGAAGTTCCCCTTCTAAACTGTAATCAGAGTGACATGTGCTGGAGCAATTATAGGAATTTGGCTCGTAACGTTACCACTAACATAATCCACATTGCCTCCGAGGAGTTGAGCCGGTCTTGGTTCCCCGCTATTATGCATTTCTCACGCCAGATCCCAGGGAGAGCAGAGTGGTTCGTCCACTCCGCCGCACGGAGGTGAATTGTAATAATATACAGAGCCTCATGCACTCTCTCTCTCACATAACATGCTGAGCAGACTTGAATTTGTGGTCGGTGTGGGGGGAAAGTGAGGAGAGAGAGAGAGAGAGGGTCTTAGAATGGGATTTCCTCTCTTGCGGATAGTGTGAGACCCAAGTAGATGATTTACAGCAGCACTTGGTACTTGGAGGAGAAAACGCACGCTTTTCATTTTATTGCGTGCATAAACAGGGCGAGTCACTGGGACTGCCTCCCTGGGCCCTGTATGTAAACTTGGTTCGCAGTCCCGGAATTGCGTCGCACCCGGTAACTCAGTCATCCTTCCCCGTACACACGCTTTCTCCCTCTCACACCTCTCCCTTACCCGCACTTACGCAAGTATTCATACATTCAGTTTGTATACACATACAGACACGAGCACATTTATATGGGCACAAATGTACAGCCGTGCACACATAATACTATTACTGCTATCCCTTAAAATTTCTATCGTGCATATTGTGGACCTGGAAACGTGGACACTATTAAAATTTATATTCACATATTCCCCACCTGTACTTTCGCGATGCATGTGAGCAAACCAAAGCCTGTAGTTGGGTTCAACTTGAGGAGTTCCTCCAACCCTCCTCCTCCATCCTTCCTCATCCGCTGTGACATCTACATCTCGGCCAGTACTGGTGAGAAAAATGGAACGAGTCCGCGTTTTATTTCATGAGGGAGTGGGAAACAAGATTTATCTCGCCAGTGAGGACGGTCATCCAGGCTATACACACTTTATTTTCCTCAGCAGGCACCTGGGATCGGGTGGAGCGCCGGAAAATTATACCACAAAATCCCTCCCAAGTAAACATATATGTGGCAGAATCTAATGCTAGCAGTGGTTAAGTCTAGTGGTACACCTGCGAGAGGTAGAGCGGGAGAGGGAGAGGGAAAAGTATAGAGTTGATTTGGATACTCAAGTCCGGGACGCAAGTAATCGGTCAAGAGGGAGGGGAAAGTGGGCCGGTAAGGATGACAGGCTTCCGCAAGTGGGGCCTCAATTTTACACGCAACTCTTATGGTTACACGACTACACGGTTTCGAGTGTGGGGATGTTGGGGAGTACTTGGAGGGGACGAGTTCGTTTTATCAGTCGGAACCAACCTCACGTTATGCCTAAAACTATATCAGTGTCACATGATCACTGTTGCACGAACGAGGCCTTTCGCTCGGGGTTTCAACTCATGGTCACTAAATTATGGACCTGATCATCAGATAGATGCGCCTCCCATAGTTACCCTCTGTCAAGAGTCAAAATGGCTTATCTCCAACAGCTTCTACACACACGTATTCTTGAATAAGCCTAATGTCCCCATGATGTACTCGTCAAAACTTTCAGAAGTATTTTGGAAAGTGCCACGAAGTCACAAAATTCATTTTCCATTTCGTTAAGTTCGCCTACTTAGTTCTTTTAAATTTTTCTATTTGGAACTCACGGAACAATCCCCGCTCAAGTAGCGGATCTTCCATCTTCTCAAAAATTTGAAGTTAGTTGAGCCCTGGGTAAACATACTCAGGGGAAAATAACGGTATCTCTGGCCTTCCCCTGGAAAATCATTTCCCGATTCCCAATCCAGATCCATTGGCATAATGGCTAATGGAAGGGAAGAGTCGTTGTGGTCCTCTGGAGGGTCCTCCAGATTTATGACACGTCAAGTGCCCGGGTGACAGTAGCATGGAGATGGAGATAATAACCATACTTGTGTTCATGATGTGACGGGGCGGGTGACAGCGTGAGAGGAAGTACTGGCTCCAAATCCGCTCCGGAGTCACTCATCAGGGTCATATCCGAAAGCCTCGGCAGCGGTGACTACGAGAGTTTTTCATAGCTCTCCCTTTTAGGAGTAGTTGTAGAGATATTAGGGCTAACCAAGTGTAGAAATTACTCTCGGGTCGTAAACGGGGGTCCTCCATACGAATTTGAGTAAAGAACAGGGTATTAAAGGGCCTAGTGGGAGTGTTGAGAGGGTCCCGGGTACAGCAGAGACAGCCATAATAGTCCAAGTGGTAGTGACGGTGGCGGTACTGGCGTTATAGTAGTGGTTGGAGCAGCACGGGTGGTGCAGTGGTATGAATACCAGCCGCGCCATAGTAAAAATAGGACTAGGATACAAGCTGCTTACGCCGACTTCATTCTCAACGCTCCGTGCTCCATGGTATTGGGAGGGAACGGAGGAGAGAAGACAGAAAGTGCGAGAGAGTGAGAGCGAGAGCCTCCAAAGCCTTTCGGCAATATTGCTGAGTTGACTGAATGGCGACGTGAAATTGGCTGAGTTAACCCTTGTAATTACTCAGTCAGAGGAGCTTATATTCATATTTCTTCACTGTGAATGGCTCGGCTTAATGACTGGAGAGGAGGATATTTATCTCAAATTATGAGCCTTCCTTCTTATACTTACAGCCCAAGGGGCTTTTTAGGCTGGAGGAAAAGGAGGAAGTGAAGGGGTACGGGGGATGGGCAAGACATTTTGCCGGGAGGGAAACTGTGAATGGAGGGGAGACTATAACGTGTCATTAAAATAATGCCAATGGATTCATTATGAAAAGCCGGAGGAGTCATCATGGCGGCCGAGGTTCTTCTAATGAGATTGAAATTGAATTGCCCATGAGTGCGATAAATCAGGGCAGCGGCGTTGGTAGTAGTGTCAGCTCAGATCCATCCTCTATTACCTCCTGCCCTCCTCCTCCTCCTCCTCATCATCATCATCATCATCATCATCCTCCTCCTCCTCCTCTCCCTGTCACTCGTCATTTTCCAAAGTTAAAAAATATAAATTGTTTCCATTTCCTCCGCAAACCTCCCTCCCCCTCCCACTCTGTCTAGTAGACTTCTTGGATGGAGTGGCCCCATTTAATATTATATCCTCAGTATATTCAAGGTTTCGTTTCTCTATGCGACAAGTCCTATGGCTATTGGAGCAAGTTATTATTATTACTCCTATACTTTTGAGTTGTGTAAACTCTCATCGTTTTGTATGAAAATGCATAAAATACGAATGGCCCATTCCGCCCCCACTCCTCCGCCCTCCCCACATATTAATTCCCTTGTCAGCCGCTCCAGAGTTGTTAGAAGCATGTAGCAGAGATAAGGCTTCTGCTTCGCCGGGCCGCCCGCGCCCTGTCGTGTATTGTGTGCGGACGCGGCCATCCAAACGGAGCGCATTCTGGAGCCCATGGTTTCCAAATTACATTAGCGATAACCAGGCCGTCTTTAACAGTACGACACGAGTAATAGTTGACCTCCCCCTTTTTAATTAATAGCCCGCCTCCACGTAAATTGGAATTGGGAAGTGGTTCACGGGGGAGTGCAGTGGAGCGGGTCGCGTAGGGGGAGAATGACACTCTGATGAGATATAGTGGCGAAGGCTATTACCCTGGGGTGCAGCTCATACAGTTGGAGGGCTATGTATAAGATGGCCCTTTGGAACTCACCGTCGCGGAATTCCGGTCGGGAAGGCTGAATCTGTTAGGAGAAGTGAGTGGGCGGTGGGAGGGGGATTATGATTATTACGATTATTATTATTATTATTATTATTATTATGAAGGATGGGGTGCACTCTGTGAGTTAGGTGTTATCAGAATAAATATTTGAGGGACCCCTTCATTCCGTACCCTCATCCTACAGTTTTAGAGTTAGAGCCCTGCTCCACACAGTCTATGGTCGGGCAACTGAACGCACGGTGACTACTTTCGGCCGTCATCGTGCGTACTTTAGAACTTTAGCAGCACTTAGTACGGGGTTGAAGGCTCCTCCAGCGGCCTTTGACGGTAATGAATTTCCTCATTCGCACGCAAAACCCAAATCGACTCATCTTGGAAACTCCTTTGTTGTTTTTTACTTAAATAATTTATAACCACGTCCTAGGCTGGACTGAGTCCTTTATATTGGACACACGAATGAGTGCGAGTCATGCTTGAGCGTAGAAGTGAAACATATTTGGAATGGGAGGACAAATCACCGAGTACGTCTGCATGTGCTCGGGCATATTTCCTCGGATCGTATACATGAGTTAGTATTTGTGTGAGTGTGTGCGCCAAGCGTGTAAGTGGAAGCACAAGGGAATTTAGAAAATTGACTGCTACGACATAACCCAGACGTATGCATTACACCTCTGAAGCCAACTACCATTAGAATGATGATTATTATTACTCGTACACACGACGAGTGACTCCACTCGTAGCACGCACGAATTAAGTTTTCTTTACTGCACTGTAAGAACCTCTTTATAAAGTAGTCATTATTACCTGGTTTGAAAAGCTGCTAAAGTTCTAAAGTACGCACGATGACGGCCGAAAGTAGTCACCGTGCGTTCAGTTGCCCGACCATAGACTGTGTGGAGCAGGGCTCTAACTCTAAAACTGTAGGATGAGGGTACG
>VYYI01004630.1:0-10146 GCA_021029175.1 Bilobella aurantiaca
TTTACATAAAAACGATGTGGGACGTAATTGAAATTAGACTATTGACAGCTAAGACTAAGGTGGCTCCAATGAATCACCTTACAATTCCAAGGCTGGAGTTTTGTGGTGCTCTGTTCCTGGTGAGGCTTATCGAGTCAATTAAACCAGTAGCAGGATTCATGGGGCCTGCGCAGGACGGATTTGCAAATCGTCCATCGGCAGATTTTATCACCCTTCAGAGCCTGAGGGTGGTGAAGACCTTCGTCGCCAATTGTGTGGCTAACCTAAGTAATACTGTCCGAAAGTTGGCACTACGTTCCAAGTGAGCTTAATCCTGCTGACTGTGCCTCGCATGGACTCTCGGTGGAAGAACTGAGGGAGCATAGTCTGTGGTCGAACGGCCCTGGATTTTTAGTCCAAACGGGGGTTCCTCCATTCAGCTGTTTGCGAGAAGTAAGCACAAGACTTGGAACGAAAGCCATTAAAAGTATTGGATAGCGCGACGGCGACTGCGCAGGCTACCTTTTCCTTGATTGGAAAGTTTTTGTCGTTATTTAAATTGAAAGTTGTAACTTGGTATGTGTTAAGATTTTTATTCGACAGTAAGCCTCAGAATCATAAACAACGACGAACAATACAGCTTTCCGTCGAAGAATTACATGAAGCTTTGATGACTTGCGTCCGCCTTAGCCAAGGAGATTCTTTTGAGGAGGTATCGGTGTTGAAGGCGAATGGTGACATCCGAGGAAGAGTATGCTGCTCTCCTTAAATCCCTTCGTGGATGGAACTGGATGCCAGACAAGTCGTAAGAAGTCTTATTAGGAAGTGCATTATTTGCAGAAAACTCAGAGCAGAAACTGCAAATCAACTAATAGGGACTTTACCAGAAGGAAGGGTTAATCCCTAAAGATCCTTTTTGAAATGCGGAGTCGACTACGCTGGTCCTTTCAATCTGTAATTGAGGCCAGGACGGGGGAAGACCCACTTCAAGGGTAATTTTTGTTTGTTTGTGTGTTTTTTCAGTAAGGCCATCCACCTTGTGGCTTTTATTGACCTTACTACGGAGTCACTTTCCGGAACATTAAAGCGTTTTGTGGCAAGACAAGGAATCCCAGTCGAAATTAACTCAAATCACGGCACCAACTCCGTCGGCGACGACAAGGAACTCAAGAGGTGGTTCCTAAGAAGATGAGTTTTAAGTAAAACAAAGGTTCAATTTACGATTTCTGTTAAGGTACTTAATTAATTGAAATATTTATTATTAATTTTGTGCTTTTAGTTTTTTGTTTCAGCGGTAACAGCCGAGATTCTCAGTCCTTTGTTAAAGGAAGAACCGGCGCCGGTTATGTTCTTAAATGAAAGGATTTAGGTCTAGAAAGTGGTCCCCTGTGGCTGAGATTGGAGGTGCTGGACAGCCTAACGTCAATATTAACGGTCATGAGACCAAAAGGGGTCTCATGGGAGGCCGATGTTGCGTTGTAAGCTTAAGTATAAATAAATTAATACGCCTCCACTGGACCGTTTGGTTCAGTGGAGACGATATGGCAGTGGAGAAAAAAAAGTTGTAAGTAAGAAGGAAGAAGCAGTAATGTTGTTTTTTTTTGTTAACATAAAGTTATCTTTAATTAAATAAGTAATTAAAGTAACTAATTAATAAGAAAATAGTCAATTCATTAAATAAACTAGATTGGAGAGTCTGAGTTTGGGATTATCATCTTCATTTTGTCCTGAATAAGGAACGGGAAAGGCCAGCGCTGGCAGTCAACAAGATCGTTGTGATCTCAGTCGGGAATTCTTGTTAATTCAGGAAAGTTACCTCATTTAAAGTTTAAAAACAATTAATTGATTATCCACTCTCGTTCAGTACTTGAAGCTCCTCTGCTCAGAAAAGAACTTTAGCTGTAACACAGAAGCTATATTTTTAAGTGAACGTGGAAGCTGACCTTGATTTGAGTTGCGGTTAGAATTCCTTTGGTTAAACAAAATTAAAATCAAATTTAAAGTGGGATTTATCTTATTTGTAATTATTTGTAAATATATGTAATGCTTATTAAGAAAATTTAAGAATATAAGTAAAATTACAGCTAATTTTTGCTTTAGTTGGCTGTGTTGGTCTAGTGGTGTAGGGTGTCTATCTCTCTCCACTAGCCAGCGCGAGAACGGGGGTTCAAATCCCCCAATCAGCCACAAAAAGGTCCTTGCTGTTGGTGTTCCTTTAAAAGGATTTGCCTTGCCTCTTACCTTGTGTATGCACGTATCTCCGTGATTAAGCATGAAATTTACCGATATGTTTCCCAACAGTCAGAATTGAGAAGACATTCTCTCATTTGCATAGATGACAACATCTATGCTAATGAGTCATTATCCCTACTACATCCATACCCTCTCCTTTTATGTTGACCTTCCGTTTTACGGGAATGTCAAATAACGCTCCTTTACCATTTTTTACCTTAATTTTGCTTTATGTGTTCCTCTATTACATCGCAGTTAATCAGGCAAAATTTCTCACTTTGTCGAAAGACGTCACCAAATCTGTAGATAAAATTCACAACCAGATTTATCTACAAAATGACGACAAAATAAATGCGGATACACATGGAGCTAAAAATTGCCAAAGCATAACAATATAGCTTCAGCACTAGAAGGTGGCTTTGTTGGCGAAAATCTATTTGATATGCTAACCAATTCACATTGTAAAAAACCGTGTTTTTATGCGTGTACTTTCCTTGATATACTGTTTGAAGACTGCATACGTGCGTTCGGATTGTACCTCAAAAGTTCTATCGCACTAGAAAAATATATTGCACTACCAGCTCCATTCGGGCTGACAAACCTTACCGCTTTTGCAAATATATGCAGTTAACCCAAGGCTCGTAGTCCTAACTTGGGCAGGTGCCGATATTTAATTCCGGCACCAGCACAGTCAGCACAGTAAAAAAGTGGTGGTGTGGTAGTGGTGAGTGGAAGGCTGGAAATTTGCGGTTGTGGAGGCTGAAGATGGGTGGGTTTGCATAAGTTGGTGCTCAGCCTCTGCTAAGCAAGAGGCTCCTCGGTGATCAACTCCACCTTCATTGCCCAGCAGAAAGTCCATTAGCTTTAGACCTCGGAACTTCCTAGTCAACTGAACAGGCCAAAGCCACCTTCCACCACTCACTAGCACACGGATACATAGACCAGGCCTATAGGCGAATGTCGAAGACCATAATATAAAAATTTATGCAGTTAAAATATTGTTTGGAAGAGAAATACTACTGCAAAGTGCACCGTTCTTTCGGGATTGAAAAGTTAATTTATTTAAGACTACCCAAACAGTCCCGTTCGAGAATAGGAGTAGCCAGGAATTCAAATAAAAATTAGCTTAACCTGAATCCTTGTTTTGGTTAATTTCATAGAAGAGAGAATTCTATTTCGGAAAAGTTAACACAGCTGGATGCTAAATTTTTTAATAAATGTAAGTTCTAGAAATGAAATAAAAACGCTAGTTTATAGTTGTACTGTCTTCTTCAAGTAAGTGGGAGATGATTTCCCGCATATATTTTATACATTTTTCATACGTTGAGAAAGACGCGTGCTTATTGTTAGCAATAGCTAAGGCATCTCTACTCACACATAGTTTCTATATTATTTTCTTGACAAGCGGCCGTGAGATGGTCTCGTAAGAACACGTCTCCACTTCACCAGCCATCATCGTCTTACTTTTATAATAGTTTGCCACAAAAAAGAAATTACGGAGATGAGGTGTGCAGCGCTCCTTGTCCTAGAAAGGTTTTTAACTAGCCAAAAAAGCCCGTCTAAGGACAGGAATATAAGAAAAATTTCCTATGCGCTATGACGGGCTAGTTCGGTTAGCTATTTTTCTATACCTTTGTCACTACAGGCATAGTGAGTGAAAACCACTGGGACGATCATGTGAATAACAATTACAAATACCACGAGAAAATTCCGCTTGCAATTGCACATCTGTTTTGAGTTACAAAGTCCTGAGCTAAATTTCTAAGCTACGTCATTTACATGATCAACAACTCTTGATTTATTTGAGTCTAACTTTAGCTTCCAAATTATTAAATTTCAGTAGTACTAAACATAAAATTTCAGCAACAAAAGTGATGATGACTTTTGAAAAATAAATTTACATTGACGTCAATTTACAGGGATTTCATGGATAGTATAAAAGTTTACGTGGAATGCCTTTAGTTAGTGTTGTAGTAAATATTAAATATCAGCGAGTATGATTAGTGCTTTTGGTACCTCGAGGTTCATAGTTACTCTTAGTGTAATAAAGTTTGCCTCTATGACGTTCGTAGATCATTATGCACTTCTAAGGTTTCCGTTTCACAGAGAAGTAACATACAAAAATGTATTTAATTGCGGTCCAGATGGTGAGTTTGTCTTTTCTAAATGTTAAGTTGATTCAAGGATCATTTACGTCTTGTTACAACATAGGAAGGCGTTCATGTCATGGTTCCATCATTTAGTTTAAATGCTTATCCAGGAAAAAATTTCTTTTTAAACATCTAAAGTGTGATACAGTGTTTTATATGTTGATTGTTTCAACAATCAACATTATTTATACTAGAAATTCAAGCAACTAAAGATTAATAATTTTAGATCTGAGATCAAATTGGACATTGTAACTTTAAATTTAACTTTAAATTTAAGATTTTTCAGATCAAAAAATTGACAATAAACAGTTGCCTTAGCTGTAGGATACATTTTTGTGAGGTTTTCAAATTTGTAAAAATGTTGCTTGCCGACTACCGGAATGTTGTGAGTGTACTTTGCCAAAACACAAAATTGTTTACCACAAAAAATTTCAAAAGGAGAAAATAATTCCACAATAGTAAGTCTTGTAAAGTAAAAAATATTAAGAAGTAGTCAAATATATCGGTTAAAATTATTTAAGTTATTAAATTCACTAAGAAAATCATTTAAGCGTAGGCTAAAAATGCTACCCTATAATCTGCCAGTGACAGTGATGTGAGAGCTGTCGAACCCAAAGAAATCTTATGCAACTTTCAGCACAAATGCAGTGTAATACCTGCAATAAAATTATAGGCAATAGACATTCTTAAAAGGTTTTTGTTAATGATTTGTGTTTCAAATCTAGGCTCATACGTTCAACAATACACTCAGTACCTTGACTCGTCTCTATGGAAGTGTGGCGTGTGTGGAAACGTCCTAACTGACGCAAAACCTCGCAGTAATGAGTATGGAGGAAAGTTCTACCAGCAGTATCCAGGTGCTAAGGCTGCATATATAGAAGGCATGTATGGTAAAGTCCAATTTTCAATATATGAAGCAGCCTTGGGATTTGTGGATTTTCGCATCTGCCAAGACGCAACAGTAGAGAATCAAGACTGTTTCAACGCAAATCTGCTACAGATTGGCGGTGTAGATACGACTGACTATGAAATAATGGACACAATGATCAAGATCAAAACACGTAACAGTTTTTATGCAACTGTTTACATAAAGCTTCCTGAGGGACTTCAATGCGAAAGCTGTGTAATTCAGTTACACTACAGAACAGAATTAGGTAAGAATGGTTGGAATTTCTTCCTGTATAAAACAGGAATTGCCACGTGAAACCTTGATATTGTCTATTATTTTTATAAATTATTATAAATACCCGTACCTATATTTCAGTTTGAGAGTTTCGAACCATAATTAATTTGATAATAATTATAGATACAACTGGCTACTGTGTCGATGATGAGCAAAATGCGGATGGGTCCTGCATGCTGCAAGAAACATTTTTCGATTGCGCCGACTTCCGAATCTTGCCAAAGGACACTGAAATTGAACTGTTGAAAAAAGGAAGCGATACAAGCATTTGTATACAGCAACCATCCCTAGCATCAGCTGGTAGTTTAGTAGAATTGGGTTCGTGCGAAGCCGCTAGTGAAAATCAACGGATTTCCGCACTACCGAAATGGAATGTAAGCTATCATGAACATTAACAAATACACATATAAAACCAAGTAAGCCAATCCTAGAACAGTGTGATTTTTATTATAAACTTTGTGTACTCCTATCCTAGCGCGAACTTATTTGTCTAGTCTTACTTAATTCATTTTATCAATAGTAAAACAGCACTACTGTGCAACACCTTTTAGTTTTTATATATGATTAAAAACACGTTCTAAAACAAGTAAAATGCCCAACTATAGGGCTGGTATAAAGTGCAAATAGATCTGGTGAAATTACTATAGTTTTGAAAACAAAACGGAGGTCAATTTTTGTTTTGTTTTTTGTTTGGAAACATAATCTGCAAAAAAAATGGTCGAATTTTCTTATTTTTATTTTCTTCCTGACTTGTGCATGTTTTTTTTATAAATAAATTTTTTTAAATAATTTTCAGGGAAACGGAATAATCGGAACACATCCTTTTGTTATTGTATTTCCGTATACTTCATTATGTCTTCAGTTCAACGGTTTCAAGGGTGAAAAAGGAAACGTGACTGTGGAGGAATGCACATTCGCCGCTAATCAGAACTTTGTAACGTTGAGCATTGTAAGCTATCAATCTGCATTTTTGATTTTACATTATTCCAACACCCTTATCGTTTTCTCCTTTCAGACCCCTACTCAATTTCAGCTCAAATCACGTAAAACTGAAAATTGTCTTGGACATGAAGCCCAAAGTGCAAATGATGTTCTCACGCAAGAAAAATGCGATGCTAGTAACCCTGAGCAGCTTTGGACATACAGTACGGGAAATACAATATAAGCAATTATATAGAAAACGGAAATACTGTATAATTTATCAATTAGCAATTTATAGCAATAACTAAATAATGCTATCGCACTAAAAGCGACAAAATATTAAAAAAATATAAATCTATATTAGCCTTAATAAAGCATGCGTGTGCATGGTATTTTAAGCAGAACCAAAACTGGAAATGCTAATATTTTAAGCAAAGAGCGCGTCGCGAGTTTGATAACTTGGCAAATAGAAACATCAAGTTAGATTTACAATACTTCAAGAAATGCTTAACATTTTAAGTGCTTAATTAAAATTATGGACCACATTACACCATTACAGCTACTTTAAACAAGGTCTAGTGCATTGACATTAATTTAGAATTGGCAATGCCTTTAATCAGACTAAAATTCTTAGAGTTACAGGTTACTAAAATACTTTTGAGACTTACATTTAGCCAGTAACATACAATTTCTATTGCAATAAGCAATGAGACGGAACCAAACTATGGAAAAATTCTTGACTGGTAGTCATAAAATAAACAAGCTGACAAATAAACTAGTTAGCTTAACCGTGACAAACACATAAGGCGGCATAACCTATACTAAACTATCTCCCCCTAAAAATGCTTATGCTGCAACCTGCAACTGTTCGTAGATTTACACATTTACAGAACTTCGACATATTTTTGGAGAGGGACTGACTAACCCTGAACAAAAAGAAAAACAAGCTTTAAATTTACACATTAAAATTAGAATTTAACTGAGATTTACTAACTACTGGAAGTGACTGGAATTGTTGACTTGACGGAACAGTCCCACACTGAACAGAAAGTGGACCTTGACGAAATTTGAAATTTGGAGATTGTACTTGAGTTGACACGACTGACCCTTTTTGAGAGTTTCTGTAGGCTTGAAAACTTCCTATCCTTCAACTATAAAAGAATGATTGTTCCAGTTTGTAAGGCATGACAACCGCAAGGTGAACAATGGGTGGAGACCTTGACATGGCTGAAGGTTCGACGACCTGCACCGCGCAAGGTGAGACATGGAGTAAGATGGATGCTTTCATCCAACCAAAAAGTTGACACGGTGACCTCAGTGGTCATGACTGTTGTCTAAATAAATTGACCGTGGTACGATACTGACCTCGTGGCCAAATGTTGTGCGCTTGTACCCCGTGTTATGTATTATATCTGACTAATATATAAATATATATATATATATATTTTATAAATTTCTGAACTCTTGGACAAGTGGTTCTGACTCTGGCGAAGACTCAAACCTAAAGTGATATTTTATGTTATTGACTAGGATCTAAGGACAAGGTTCTTAGACAAAGGACACAGATGGCTTATGACTTATAAGCGATGAGACGGAACCAGACAGTGGGACTGGTATAGTTGACTAGGCCAAATTTTTATAAAATGAACAAGGCGACAGTTTGACTTTAAATTAACCTTGACAAAATCATACCACATATACTACTACTAAAGATATACTACCCGTGTAAACAATGGTATTGAATTGTTTGCAAACGCAAAAGTTTTATTTCCCAAATAATTTCTTATCAGCATTTGAAAAAATTGAAGGCATCGTACACGCGCCAAATTTAACAAATGTTTTTGCTACTGTTTTCATATTCTGAAACCTTGAACCCTTGTGGCGCTATTTTAAATTTGAGGAAAGCTTGTCTGCGTCAATAGTGTATTTTTTGTATTTGTTCCAAGTTAGCATAATAAAAGGGTGTAGTATGCTTTAAATTTTTAACTGCGCGTTTACGTCATAATTAAATAGCATACTAATTTGTAAGGTAAATTTGACGTACGTTATTTTTCAAAAGTCATGCTGGGACACAGCTGTAAAATATGCAAGTGACGCATTATTTTTTAATTTACCAATTTTAAGTTGTAAATCTGTTTTCACAATTTAATTTTGCACAACGCCAAAAATAAGGGAGAAGGGTCGTGCCATGGATCGTTTTAGCTTAAATCTCCGGTCATCTTAAATGTTAATCCTCCATCTATTGAAGCTTATTTTGGTTTTGAAGTCACGGTTTGTTGTGAAATGTGATTGCAATTGTAGTTTTAAAGTGACACTTTGAGAAGAATATAAAATTTGTGGTAGCAATACCAGCGCCATCTCTCGTTTGTGAGTAGGGTAGGCCGGACGTGAAAACCCCCTGTTCCATGTAAAACTCAACATCCAAAACTTGACTATTGTTAATCATAATTGACCAATTAAATCACAATTAGTGAATTGAATTAATATTTACAACCAAGTTCTACAGCTATTTCAAAAAGTTTATTGTAAAAAAATGGCAGGATTCGAACCCGCGGCGTAGATGTTCGAGTTTACGTCGGCCCTTCTAACCATTAGGCCAAGTCTGCTGTTTATAAATCAACAAAATAAAGCTGGTTTTTGTCTTTGCCTGACCACGGCCCATGCCACCAATTGGCTTTATATATATTAATGGTTGTCGCACCATTCACTGTGGTTACCAAAGATATTTTATATATCTATGTTGCATTCTTAATAATAATACACTTGTGCTCAAAATTGAGATCGGCCTGCCAACAAGTATATTTCACACTTAAAAGTAGGCTTAAGTTTGCTTAATAAGTTAAGTTATACTATCAATTTTTGTATTTGGTAATTGATTTGTTAAGTTAATTAAGTTGTATCAGATTTGTGAAAAGATACAACGGTATTTCAACAACCGTAGTCAATCAAATTTCAATAACTAGTCACGAAATTTGCAATTGCTTAAAACAAAACAAGATACTTAAATCCAAACTTATTTTGAAACACTGTTACCTGTAGCCAAAGCAAGAAATGTGAAACCATCGTCATATTGCTCTACATCCAAGTCTTTGTAAAATGTTGGAAAAATTATGGCGTTTTAAATTGGTGAAATTGTAAAAGTAAATAGTACTTACGGCTTCTTTGTTTTGCTTTGTTTTTAAAACCGGAAATTTCGCTAAAAGCGGTTTTACATAAGAAGTAAAAAATATTTAATCATTTGCAAATTCAAAGTAGTTTCCTCACCTACATGGTTCTTGCCCGTCCAATCTTATTATGCAGTTACTACGGGATACCCAACTTTATTAAGTAGTATCAACTACTTTATGTTTTCGATCTGTCTGTCCGTCCGTCCGTCCGTCCGTCATAACTTTTCGTTTCATGCAAAACTAGAGTTTGACTTTGAAAGGTCATTTTGAGGTCAAGTGGTCATTTTGGGGGTCATTGGGGGTTACAGAGAAAAGTATGCTACACAAGTGTTGCTCCCCTTCATAAGATAAACAACTTTTGTAAAGGTCATTTTTCATGTTGTCATAGAATGATTTCCCTTGACCTTGACCTTTGACCCCCAAAGGGGGTCACTTCCGGTAAAAAAAAACATACTTGAACTTGGCCAGAACTCAAGGAACTTATATCCGAAAACAGATTTGAGATATGTTGAGT
>VYYI01004631.1:0-10145 GCA_021029175.1 Bilobella aurantiaca
TAAAAAGGTGACCTTTTGGCTTTTTTTTTATTTGACTTTTGGTATTACCTGGATAAATACTGTAAAATAAACAACACATATTGTTGTAGTGGTAAACATGTCCTTGACATGCTTGGTGGCAGCACCGTCCGGAATGAGCAGCACAAGTGCAAAGGCCACGGCCCCACGAAGCCCACCATAGGACATGACGAATTGGTCCACACCGCCGAGACGGTGCAACCGGAAACGGTTGGCCAGGGCGGATAAAATTATGACACCTAGACAGAGGTCAAATCTTGGCTTAGGTCAAACCTTTACAACCAGACAAAAGGTCAAAGGTCAACTCACCTATCGTTCTATACACGGTGCAGAAGAGAATGGTGAAGAAGATGAACCAACCGTTCCAGACGTGGTTGTCGTGCACCGTGCTCACGCCAAGGAACATGAAAATGATCGTTTCAGAGGAACTGCTCAGCATCTTCATTGCGTACTTGACAGTAGTATGGGATTTTTGGGAAATGTTAGCCTCAACGTAGTTTTTCATTGTGATGCCGCAGAAGGTAATGCTGGAGTTGTTTTGGAAAAAAGTTTGTAATTTTCTTGAAAGAATTTTTTTTTAATTGCGACTTACGCCAAAATGCCGGACATGTGGAACGTTTCTGCACTGAGGTAGGAGAGGTAGGCCATGACAAAGACGAAGATGGGCTCAATGACGCGAACGTTATTTGTGAAGCGCGTCACAAAGCCCGTGAGAAAGCCCCAAATGATTCCAATCGCTGTTCCGCCAAGCGCTACCACTGGAAACGAAGCGATTCCCTTCACAACCTCCACTGGAGTCACATTTTCCTGACCCATGAGCACAAAGTCTTCAAACGTGTGGTACAGTACCTTATTTCAAAAAAAAAAAAGAAATTAGTGAAAATTGACAAATCTTGTCCAAATTCTTTCAATTGAAATTCTCGAAATTCGTCATTAAGAATTTTGTGTGAAACCACGATTAGTTAAACCTAGCACTTTTTTTACTATTTTATTGTGTGCTCATTGAATTTTACAAATGTACTACAATTTGAGGCCTGTTTGAAGAAATATTCTGTAATGCTTTAAAAATTCTTCAGGTTTGTGCTTCCTAAATTATCGAAAGTGCTAAACCTCGATATATAATAAATATTGATTATGTATCGTAAAAAAATTCACAAAAAAATTCGAAAATAGAATAATCGTATTGCACTTGTTCAATGCCACATAAAACAAATTTTGATTTTCAAAATTTATGTTTTAAAGTTAGGATCCTTGCAACAGAAGTAATACATTAGAAATTTCAACCAGAATTTTCTTTGGTTTTTGAAGCTTTCTAAGAAAAAATACGTTTTTCTAAACAACTTTTAGGTCCAGGTTTCAGGTTAATTTTGAATTGACGACCTGGAAATGTTCCGAACCCCTTTTTAGCCGGAAGTCACCTTTTCATTTTGTGACAATTTAATAACCTCCGTCGCTTCCTGCCACACTTTGTCCTAAATAAGGTCAGACTGCCAATTCAAATAAAACCGCAATTTTTTTCTAAAAAAAAAAGTCACGAACCAAAATAAAAAGAAAGAAAATAAGACAAAACTGGACACAATTGCTTTGTTTTAGTTTACTTTTCAGACTTCTTAATTTGAGTTTAGAAATTGGTTTTTTTTTACGAAAATTGCAACCTGACACGCGAATTTAGAGTCTTGCGCCAACAGAAGCCGGCAAAAATTCGTATTTGTCAAGGCCAGATTAACATTTTGATAGGCATCTGCACAGTGTCCAGAAAGCCGTGGTCGCATTAAAATGGAAAGTAGATCACACGCGATTCCACACTTTCTATAAATAACTTGAAGAAAACTGTACGGCGTTCAGCCTCTTGAAACGCTTATGTTTTGACTTAATGTTAATAAAATTTAAATGTAAGTCACTTAATTAATTAAGACTTACCACTGTGACGGCGTCGTTGAGGAGTGACTCGCCAAAGACAACGATATAGAGGATTTCGTTGACGTGGATTTCTTCGAACACGGCGAGAACGGCGACGGGATCAACGGCGGAAACCAAGGCGCTGAAGAGGAAGATTTGCAAAATATTCAAATCAACGCCAAACACTCCCGCCTGACTCAGACCCCACAGGCTCGCACCTGAAATTTACATAATTAATTGCTCTGCTAATTAATCATTAATGGACCCCTTATACGTGTCATGAATCACCATTACTACGAGGCCAAAAATTTTCGCAACATAATTCCAAAAATTTCTTAATACTTGCCCAAATATTCTCTGAAATATTATTAGTAATTATATAATTTACCCTTTATTATTATTCTTTGAAATATTTATAGAAGAATTCAACAGAAATTGAGTATGATATAATAATACGTTTGTTCAAATTTGAAATAAAAATATCAATGTTGGTACCATTTACAAATCTCAATTAAATTTACACAACATTTCAGATCATTACTTTCAAATAGTTTTTGAAGACTGAATTCAAACAAAATTGAGGAAATTTTTGAATCCTCAAAATTCGAAACTCTTCAGAAAAATTAATTACTTTAATTTTTCAAACAATTATCCCCAAGTTTGTCACTTGAAAATGCAAACTGGCACAAATTGTCATGTTTTTCAAATGAAATCCAGACAAATGACTCTGCGGTTTCTCAAGGGCAAAAGCGACACAAGGAAACAGCACGTCAACAAAATGTCTTAATCCATTACCCATGCGTGCGCAAAAAAAAAGAGAAACCAGTCACGCGAATTCTAGATTAATTTTTTGGCAGTATTTTTTTTGCAAAAACGCTACAGAAATATTTGGAAAAAAAAATATATTGTAAAGGGCAGGGAGTTCGATTTCACAGAAAATCAAGGGGTATTTGCTTTGCAAAAATGGAATAAAGAAAAAGAGAAGTAAACGGCAAATATTGCAATTTTGAGTGCTTGCCTTCTGTGCAGCGAAATGAAATGAAAATATTTGCACTGTTGATTTCCGCCGTGGATTTCCACGGCGTATGTTTTGACTTACCGATTGAGAAAGTGTTCCAGAGCGTTCCGACGACGGCGAAGAGGAGGATGGTTCCGAGATTGCTGAAGAAGAGGCGATTGGGCATGAAGTAGCCTGCGTCCAGGATTATGGGCGGAAGCATGTAGTAGAAGAACGTTTTCGGCGTCAGCGGCGACACTTCGACGTAGTTGGACGTATGAAAGAGGAGGAGCCCAATGGCCACGCCCACAAAAATCAGGAGGCACGACTCGGGGAAGATATGGCTAAACTTCGGAGCCATGTGAAAAACTGAAAAAGAAAGAAATGTTAACATGGACAATATTCAGTTTATACCAACTAGATATTTAAATTACGTTTTAAGTTATTTATGATTGGGAAACAAATTAACAAATTGGGTAATAATTATTTGTATTAGCTATTTATGTTAATTATTATATTTATTATTACAAGTTTAATTAATAGCTAATACAAATAATTGATTAAGTGGATTTACACTTGTAAACACATAATCACGATATATTGATCTGGGTTTGCCTATATCAAATAAACTAATTGATTGATTACCACGATATTGAAAAACCGTTTATTTAAATGTAATTTTTCACTGCAAATAAAAGCATATTTTAAAAATATTATATTTGTTTTCTAAAGTAGCTAGTTAAAATTTACAAAATTTCAAAAAAAAAGTGCCAATAATTTCTGCTGTAGTTAGCATATTAAATCATACAGGAACATAACGACTTCCAAAAGTAGCGAATCAGATAATTTGTTTTCTCTGAAACTTATACAATTTGTAACATTAAAATTTTGCAAAAATACAACCTAATATTAAAATTTAGGAAAAGCCAACATGAAATTATAAGGAAAAGGGAGGATATGATGTTGAGAAATAAAGAAAGCGAAAAAAAAGTACATTTGAAAACTGTCTATATACTGTGAATGCAAATAATTGGTTTAAACACGAGGCTAATTGCAATTTATTTCTACTCAATTAAAGTATCTCAACACATGAATCATGATTCATGGTACTTTTTCCTTCCCAGGATTCCCTTTCCGTTGTACCTTGAATTGCCATAATTCCGCATATACCGTGCGTTCCAAGGAAAACTAGACGCCCACTTCCCAAAGTGATTTTAAATTTGTTGTATGCGGCAGAAGAAAAAGCCAATGTAAAGTTTAAAAACAACAATAAGTTCAATACGTTCACAAATCCCATGATAAATCAGCTAAATCAATAAGTGGTTTAGCATGAGCAGTCTGGATTCCGTTGAATCACACGGTATAACCTGTCTATATGCCATTGCCGTTCTAACAAATTTACATAAAAACTGGTTTTACGTTCGACGAAGAAGCCGTTGACTCATACCGTCTCTAACTTTCTTCCTATATTGTATTTTTGCACATTTTTTCCTGCCAAATTTGCAAATTTTTCCTTGCAAAAAGCAACAGTGAGCACAATAGGTCAGGGATCTCACGTCAAGTGGAAAATCAAAGGCCATTCTCCCCATTAACAACACTCAAGTATCGCCGCACCTTTTATTCTTCAAAATTTTTGCACAAAATTGCAACTGTGACATTGGTAACATCCCCAAATTGCCAAAAAATTTGCAAAACGTTATAAAAAAAAAAGTTTTAATACTGTTATGCAGTACTGACATAAATTTGGGTGTAACATATGCAATCCATCGTTAGAAGGAGCCCTTAAGGTATCAAATTTGGCTCACAATTGTCTACTTTGTGCCAAAATGCTTAAATTTGTTCATGTTTGACTTGGTTCATGTTCATTTGTTCAAGGTCTGTTTGAACAAATCCTGGACAACGGAAAACGAGACTAATTAGAATCACCTTACTACGTCATTAATTAAGAAAACTGGTTTTGGCGCTCTCTCCTGGAACTAATTAAACGTTACTTAAATATCAACGAGTCTTAATTGAAGGCTAGATTTTTTGTTCAAAATTCTGCCTTTTCCATTTTTTTTTAAATTAATTAAAGGTACATGATTTTGTGCCTCAACAAGCTACCGGATGCTTTAACTACGCTTGAATGGATGAGATGCGCAAATTATTGGCAAAATTTTGCATTTTCTAGCTTGATTTGCCACGGTCGCGTCTAATACTACGTTATTACGTTTTGGTGTAAAATTTGCTCGAGCAGTTGCAACATTTTTTTGTTGCAAATTGAAGATTCGTAAAATTTTGGCTATGCTAATTAGTATGCACGGTAGCACTCTTCTTGAGGAGCGACATTGACACCCTCAAGATATTTCATTGACGATGTCCGCATTCTAGAGGTTACAGACAAAATTTGTTGTTGATGCTGTCAAATTGCTACACAATTTGGGAATTTTGCGAACACATATTTGGCGCGTGTGCGACAAGTACAAAATAAGCAAATTGATTTTGCACACTTTGCAATTTTCCGCACCGTCACCTTAACTTTGCCTTCAAACTTTTTTTCATGAAATTAATCAACGTTTGCGGTTTTGGGGGAAAACACTTTGGAGTCTCTTGCAGCAGTGTCAAGTCCAGCGCCTCTGAAGCGTCACAAATATGTTTTTTTTTCCACATTTTTTGTGCACCAAAATCCACTGAAATTAAATCCAGAAATGTGCAAAAACGCATTAGGGACATTAAATTTGTTTTTGGAAACCTTGAATGTAAGTGCCGCAATTTCCCCGGTATTGACATCTTTTCAACAAATTAGTCAATTGGAGGTTGGCAGAAATGCGTAGTCGGAAAATTGCAATTTGTAATTGCTCATGCGCAAATGTGTCAAGTCGCATTTAAAAATAATTACAAGGTGAGATAATTAGCTTTTAGGTAAACTGATTAGTACTGATTAGCAAAAAAGTTGACAAAGTCATGGACGTCTACTAACAAACATGCAGTCAATTAATGTCTGAAAATAAACAAGCATCTTTTTTTTTGCTTTAAACATCCTTGTCATTTAATTTGCTCCACTAATATAAAACAGCCAAACAAGCCCGTCATGGCACAGGAGGATTTTTATTTTTATTTAGTGTCCTGACAGGCTTGTTTGACTTTACCTTATTAACACAAGTTGCCTTTTACCCTTATCCTTTGATGTGCTCCTATATCACTCACATTACTCGTTACATTTTCACTTTTTATTATAAGTAATGACATTAGTAATGTTTTCTGTAATTAGAATTGATGAGCTTAAATGAGTCCCAAAACAGCTTATGTAAACTGCTGTTTTTTGTCTTCTATTTTTTCACATTTTCCTTTTGTCTCTGAATAAAAATCTGCAAATTTCTATTTACGATAAATTGCAACAATAATTTGAGCTGCCAAGTTAATTGGCAATTAGAAATTTGAAAATTGCCAAATCATTCAACTACTTAAATCTTAATTTGAGTGAAGATGCTTAAAACCGACATTTTTAGGCTTCGACAAAAAAAACGTTTGTATAAAAAAGTGTTGTTCAAGTACTTTCTGTACCATTGGGAGAGTCAAGTAGTGGAACGGAAGTTTAGAGGATAAATTTAACTTGTCATTAAACTTTCGCCATTTAATATGGAATTTGACGACATTTTCAAGAACCTGATTTTTGAGAGCATCTCTTCAAAGAGATTTTGAGAAAACAAAATTAAAAGTAAAATTTAATAATTGGGGGTAGCGAGAGAGATAAGAACTTTTTTGAAGACCTGCAAATTTAATTTAGCTTGACTGATGACTGATCGGGTCGAGCTCAAGCTGAAGCACTTAAACTTAAAGTTGGCCCCAGACTCTTAAGAGTAATTAATTCAGGTGGGAAATTTTTTTTTTAAATCAGGGCGGGAAGATTCAAAATGAGGATGATCTAATTAATGGGAGGCGACTCTTGCCCTCAATTAAACTGCTCCTTCCCAGTTATTGAGTCCATGAAATTAACGTCAATCAAAAATTAACAAACTACCTTATGCGATGACGCCTTATAACCTCTCATTAAAATTTTAATTTTTAATTAAGCACCTCACTCGCGTCAATCTCCAGCAGAGGTTATGACATCGAAAACTCAAAATAATTCCAAATTCTTTCCTTCATCTGATTTAAGAAATAGACATATGCAAATTCTTTTTTTTCGTGCTTTGCACATCTTTAATTAACACGTTTAAACCCACGTTACGAAAAATTTAGCAATTATTTTGAGTATGCACAAAAATTTGTAAACATTACAATTTTTGCAAAACCATTCAAGGTTTTTGTTGTAAAAAAAAAAGTGCATAGCCTTAAATTGTGTAAAAGTACAGAGCGTTTCATGTATGCCTTGAAAGCGTGTAGGTTGAAATATGGGAGCTTGAATTCAGAAATGAAGTCCGTTACCCTGGGGTAACCCGTTAGTTAGGCTGAGCTACCCTAGGGCAACTGCTGCATCTGATAAACCTCTGCATGACCAATGGACAATTCCAATGAATTTCTGCAACAACTGCATACACTTACGTTATACAATTTTTTTGAAAGGCTCTGTTGACTCCATACTTAAACTGGAGTGAGCCAATAAGAAATAAGTGGCTGTTAAGTGTGAGATGCAACAAGTAGGTTCAGTCTCAACAATTTTGAAATAAAGTTGTTCAAAAAAAGGTCGACGAAAACACTTAATCTTCGTTTTGAACAAACTAAAAAGACTTTATTGAGTAACAATGCGTGTTTACCGACTGTTCACACAGAGTATTGCGCCTACATTAAATTTGAATTCAATTGGTCAATCAGTCCTAATTAAGCGTGGCACACACTCACGCTTCTCAAAATCGCTTTCCGCGGCACGACAGCCTGCGACTTCGGTAGTATAGAATTGATGTAATTCAGCACAACTGCATTGATGTCACCATCAAAGTGACAGTGGCATCAGAGCGACTGGTGAAACTCCATTTCTAGTCTGGGAATCTATTTCTAGGGAATTGTGCGCCGCGCATGCAAGTTCTTGAACCCCTAATGATGTCATTTAATTGACAACAGGTATTGGGATGACCTCATAAATTATCGAATCGTGCAAATCACGCATTACTAATTGTAGGAACCATGAGGTCAAACCCAGTGAGCAGCCCTTGACTCCCTTACTTCCTTGATGACCTTTAAAAGGTACCTCTAAGGTCAAAACTATCAATTATCAATTTAGGGTCACTTCAATGCCTCTTCGAGTACTTCAAAATAATTCGCCGAGTAGAAAATACTTCAAAAGCTAAAATGTTTTGTTCTAAAACTTTCCATTTGTGCTTCAAAAAAGGTGTCATTCAACTCTTGACCTTTTGTGTCCTCCTGGGGAATTTGAAAACTAGGGAATACGACGCTCATCTTTTCTTCCTCTTTTTCTCTTTCTTGTCGTTTTCTAAGAATCATATTTCAAACAACACATTTTCAATGTCTAGAAAACTTCTAGAAAATATGACAAAGGCCCCTTAAGGCCTTCTAAAATCCTGCTGTCTATTAGAGAAATTGGCTCCTATTCTGAGCCCACAGCAGGGGATCATCTTGTCAGAAGCACATCATGGCACTCTCAGAAGGATCTGTCAGAGGTGAGTACTCAATGGACTCACCTTTGAAGTTATCCTCAAAATTTTGACAGGTTATCTAAATTCAACTTTGAAGGCAATCTCATTATTTGATCGTAATATCCTCTTTAGTCTTCAAGTAAATATTGAAAATTGTAGTATCACTTGACCACTGCGTGGTCGTCTGCGAGGTTTCAAAATTTGAATTTAATTTTTTTTCTAACATTTTACTGTGCTCGAGTTAATTGGATAGAATATTTCTTCTCTTATTAAACCGAATGTATCTTAATTGGCTGGATCATATAACTCTGAAAAGCTTAGAATTTTCTTTTGATTAATGAATACTCGCAAAATTGTACAGTTATATCGAAGCTGCTCTTGTCCTGCAGGGCAACAATTTTGAGGATATCTTCAACTCCTATAACTACATATGGAAGGTGGAAAGTGGCGGAAGGAAAGGTGAGAACTTACCAATTTTTGCTAAAGAGGCACAGAATATCCAGAGAGCAATAATAAAGGGCGTTTCCACACTTTCAAAATCCACTTTTGCTATTTGAATTCCGTGTTCGCCCTTCCCATGGCTACCCTCTGCCGAGCGGCTCGGGTCGACAGGGTGCGCCGTTTGCCAGTCTTCCGCCGCCACCTTTCGCAAGTACACCGTGAAGAGCCAGTAGCCCATGATAATCCAAAAGTAGCGCCGTGTATTCAGTTGACCCCCCACGCGCCCACCTCCGCCCCCACTTTTGACGCTGGCGTCCATCTTGACCTGTCGTCAAAAGCCCCTGTCAGGTCAAAGGTCACGAAATCCTCCTTTGATCTTCCCAGGGATCCTCAGTTTAAGGCTTCCTCTCTCATAACTCCTGCTCTCGCTCGAGCTTAAAAAAAATTAAAAAAAAAATCCATATATCAAACTCACTTACAAATTTTGTTCACACTTACATGTATTTTTTCAACATTGTTGAAGAAAAACAAAGCCAAACTCAACGCCATTCATTTTGGCTTTAATTATTTTTATATTGAAGTATTATTCTTTTCAAACAAAGAATCACTGCCCAGCTTCCAGCTTCTCTCACATGCCCTCAAATATTTTTTTTAATTAATTAGGAATTTCAAACAAAAGAATCAAACTTCTTCATACTAAAATTCAAAATAAGGGCAACTGCATTTCATTTTATGAAGATCCGTTCTTAGCACTGAAATTATTGTGCAGAACTTTTCGAGCTTAAAATGATCCTTAGCCAGGATGTTGCATAAGAGAAGGATTCCTGTGTCATTACAATATTGCAATGTTACAATGCGCTAAGGGCCTCTGTAACATTAAAATGTACAATACACTTTGGTGTACATTACCATGTTACATTACTTTATGTACCATGCTCCCTTGCCTTCGACTTAATTAGAAAAGGACGAGTCATCAAACCCTCGAGATGGAAGATACCGTACGAAACAGTGGATAGAAGTTAGCCCCTCAGCCCCTCAATGTATTTTGCAAAATCACTAATTATATTAATCATAATAATTGTATAATAAATTCTAACTTATTTTTAATTAAACTAAATAGGTTTTATTTGAATTATTAACGTACAAATATTCCTTATATTTAATCAAGGTTAGGTTTAAAAATCAAATTTTAACTATGTTTTTTGAGGGGCTGAGGG
>VYYI01004632.1:0-10144 GCA_021029175.1 Bilobella aurantiaca
TACGAAGAGACGAATATGAGTTGATATTTTTGAGGAATTCCTTGTCGCCGTTGAGCATAAAGTGTTGCTTAAAGCTAATTGACTTTTGGCGTAATATACTTCCAAGTTCAGATACAATTTTTACTGAAATTACTGCACCAAAGCCAACGGTTGTAGAAACTAAAATTAAGAATAAGTTGAATGTTGCCCAAAGTCGAATAGCGATGAATGCTGGCTTTATTGTGAGTAAAATAACAGCACACAGAAGAATTGCAAGAACATATGCCGTCTCGTCCACTATATTGCTTTGAAGCTGTCGCCTTCTGTAAAACATATGCAGAATTCTCTTTTTGTCGGACGGCGTAGTTTGAAATCTGTTATGACAAAATAGAAAAAAGTTGACATATTATTTTGGTTGAAAGTAAACTGTTAATTAATTGTTTAATTTTGTCTAGCTGTGAAAGATATTTTTGGCTATAATTATATACTATACACGAAATTTGTTCTAGTAAAACTAAAGCTCACTGCTACTCATTTTTACTAATTTTGGAGATGGGAATGGGTAAATTTTTTTTTATCAAATTTCAAATTTAAATTCAAATTTAAAACTTTTGAAGTTCAATGTTTTACTTTTCTAATTGAGAGAAGGTCTCATACAAGGGATACCACACAGAAATTCTATGTCCGCCATTGAAATATTGTTTTACTCTGACACAATTCTCGGCCGACAACCACAGGTACAGGAAACTCAATTTTTCAAACGGATGGTGGGATTGCACAAATAATTCGAGAACGCGGAGGAAGCAATTGAAAGATGGAAGCTAACAACAATAACTTTGATTTTGGAGTTTTAATAACTCCCACCTACAATTTTAGTTTTACCATTATTAATTTTGACTCACTAATTCATTACATTTTAACGTTACGTTATGGTTACGCTAAATGAACGTGCATGTACACGTTGAAATGGGTGAGCCTTACATCAAATAAACTTGATTGATTGACTTTTCTAAAGTTTGTTATTTGTTTACTCTCACAAGCAAAAAATGGGTCCCCCAATTTCCTACTTTGTTTGAATATGCGACTAATGCAAAACTTTAATTTAGATTTCTAAAAGTCACAATTTTATACCAGCTTTGTTGTAAAATGCTCCTGAGTCTTTAAAACGCAATGCTTTCTGGTTTTATTGTTTTAAACATGTCTGAATTACATTTAACCAACTAAACCAATTGACCACTCTACAACTTCTGACCCTAAGTCAAAAACTATTTTGACTAAATAAATAAGATGCCCAATCCCAATTCCCGCACTGATGTACATCGCAGCAACAAATTAAAAATTGATGTTTTGATACCATCCCCATTTGTCTTTTCCAAATCACTCACTCACAATGAGAGCAATCTATTTATACTATGCTATTTATCCATACATTTTAGAGATTTTATGGTTTAAATTCAGAACGATGCAAATTTCTAGGTTTTAGAATTCTGAATACAAACTGAATGGAAAAGAGTGAGTTGACACATGCATATTCCTGTTCACTAACTTTTAGGGTAGCAAAAAATTTTCAGTATGCAAACTCTAATCCCCACCACCATCTTAATTTTCTTGCATACGCTTACGTAATTAAATGGTTTCTCAGAACAAGGGTTTAGACGCCATTTTGTTTATTTGTTTTAAAACTAATCATAACTTGTTTGTCAACAACCGTAAAAAAACATACCTAAGAAAATCAATTTCATTGAAATTGAAACAATGCGTTAAATCCTTGTATTTGTTCTATCTTAGAATTTAAAACTGTATTTGAGTTGTTAGAAATTAGTTAATTACAATGGATAACAAAGTTATAGTAACTCAGAATTCAGTAAATCATGTAAATATTCAGAAGCAACTTGGAATGAATGTGTCAGAATGGATAAGTGTCAAAGTTAAGCGACTTAGAAACTTAATCAATCATTCATACATACATAACGTACAAAAACATGGCCTAACAACTCCGAGCGGTATAACCATTTACACATCAACTAACTTTTTTTGATTTTGAATACGAAACTTATTTCGAAATTCAGGAAAAAGCCTGGCTGGCAGGCTGCACTAGGCCATTCTGCTTTGTCGACGAGCAGCATCAAGAGAAGCTGTTCGCTGACTTTTGGGAAAGCGGCAGCTGGGGGTTCAAACTGCTCCGCTCATGAGCCTCATATGAAAAGAACAATACAAGCGTTCAAGAATTATTACACGGGGAACAAAGGACTCTGATAACCTACTCGGTCAGATGCGTGGGACAAAACTGCAACCGGAACATCGTGTGGTTCTTTATTTACGTTATTTCACACAATTACTTCACCACGGTAAATTAGAGTATCATTGTATTGTATTAGCGTTTGTTTCCTGAAATTCAAGCAGATATCGTACTACCGGTACCGAGAAAATTGAAACTGGTATTCAACTATTGCCGGTACCGAGGGTCCGTTTTGGTAGTTGATATCGCTCTTCAACTATTACCGGTACCGAGTGTCTATTTCGATAATTAAAATAGTTCCCCAACTATTCCGGAAATTGAAACTGTTTTTGACATATTACTGGTACCGTGGACCCTTTCCGGTAACTTAAACTGTTAAAAAAAATGACCGGTACTGAAGATTATTTCCGGTCACTTAAACTGTTCTTGAGGTATTACCGGTACCGAGGATCCTGCCCGGAAACTGAAACTGTTTTAAAACAATTACCGGTACTGAGGATTCTTTCCGGTAACTTAAACAGTTCTCGAAATATTACGGATACCAAGGATCATTTTCGGTAACTTAAACTGTTTTCGAGATAATACCGGTACCGAGGGTCTTGCCCGGAAGCTGAAACACTTAGCAAAGGATTAGTGGTGATCAGGGCCTTCTACCGTTATGGTAGAGAGTCCTGAAAGTATGTATAGAAAGTATAGAATGTATGCATGTATAATATTTATATTCCACTTTTTATCGTATTCATAAGTATTTGGCCACGGTTCATTCATTTCTTCCGTGTGATCGTGAGTTCGCGCCCATTGAGAGAATGAAAAAAATGGAGAAAGGATACGTTCCAGAAAACTGAGTCCATGTGATCCAAAAAGCCAAGGCTTCTAATGTCAATATGATGGAGCAGGCAGAGTGTAAGTCATTTGACCTGCAACATCCTAAATTACAAAAATTCTGGCGTTCAAAATCGACGCCGCTCGTGCTGAGAGGATATTCAATCAGATTGCAAATGAACCGGACACGACATGGGATTCGCAACTAATTGCGCAATCCGCTCTAGCCATACACCAACTAATTCCGGTTACGAAAACAACTGCCTTCTTCCGATTTCCGAAGAAATAAAAAAGACCTTATGAAAATGTTGCCGTACATTCCAGAAAAACATAGAGGCTTCTACAATAATCTATATAAGTTTATGTCAAAGAGTAAACTAATTTAATATAAGTCTTCTTTTTTAAATAAAATGAATTCCATTAACGCATCCCTCGCTGTCTAATGAAATTAAGTCGGAAGATTTTTTAGAAATTTTAAATCTAGTCTAAGGTTACCAAGGAAGAGCATTCATTCTCCTAGTGATCCCATCTTTGAGTAGTCCTTGGAAACTTAGGAAATTGCAAATGGCGTTTAAACCCTTGTTCCAAGAAGCTCTTATTATTATTTAAATTTATTTGAATTATTTAAATTTAAATAAACGAATTGAATTTAACCACCAAAGAAGCTCTGGTTAAATGTTTTTTTCATATTTTGCGAAGGTTGAAAATTTGTTACCGCAAAAAGATGTTAGTTGTAATATTTGTATTCGTATTTAGAAATTCAATTTGGAGTAGAATGCGTTGCACAAACCTTGTGTGCATGACATCGTTGAAACAGGTTATCTGCGCACTGAAGTGGAGGAAAGTGGTTAAGGAGAATATTAGTATGACAATCCAGTCAACGGTAAAGCCGCAAATCCAGAGAACTGTGATTGGTAGATACTCAATACCAGGATTGATGAATCGAAAGAAAGGAAGTTGATATGTCACCGCTAAGATAATGCCCGGAAACGTCATAATGCTGCTCAATAGCCCAGACAATGTTAGAATCCATAACAGGTAAAATTTGATGTTTCTTTCAACGGTCACTTTTCTTCGAAGCCTCATTGCATCTGGCAAAAGAAATTATACTGTTTGTTTATTTAAAATTTAAATAACTTAATTGGAAGTTAATTTTTGGAACTTTTGGAGTTTCGATTCGGGCATTTCTTTTTTACAAATTGTGGCATTTTGCACCCCTGAAATTTCAAAAATTTTGACTTAAATAGTTTAAAAATTCTGATGAGAGTTTCTCTCATTGTGCTTCCCTCATTTTCACTTTTCTTAAGTGAGAAAATGAGGTGAAGTGGCATCCAATAAAAAAAGAAAAAATTAAGATACAAAAAAGGATGCAAAGTCACCCTAATTTTAAGAATTTACTTATTGATAACCTAAACCCGATTTTTATGAAACTTATGAATTTGTTAGTAGCGGAAGCGAAGCAAAAGCTACTTATGTTTTTGTCAAGTCTGTCCGTCCGACTGTCCAAGTATCTGATAATCAAAATAATGTGTAATTTTAACTTGTTGATCATGGGTGCGCCATATTTCAAATAAATAATTCATTCATTTTGTCCGAGTATCACGATTATCTGAGAAACTACACAACCGATCTCCAAGCGGTTTTCGGATTTATGTTCCTTAATTTCCGACTAAGTTCAAGTTTATTTTAGTTTCACCAGAAGTGGCCCCCTCAGGGTCAAAGGTCAAGGTCGGTTGGATTTCACCGAAGAGGGGCCAAAGTATCAGACGTTGCGCAGCCAGAAGAAGATTAGGTTTCTCTGCGCGAAAACTTAAACCTAAAACCTAACCTTCTTAAGAGGGAAAAGCAGGCTGTGGCCCTCCTTCGTTGAAATCCAGCCGTCAAGGTCAAAGAATATCACTCTAGCTATGTATCGTTTATTTGACATTAGGCATAAGCCATAACCAACACAAATTGCAGGTTACATGTGTTACAGACTTTTTTAAGATATTAGTAGTAATTGTATGAGCTATGAGTATAAGTAAATCACTAAAGATAGCATAAGTCCAATTGAGTACTGTTAGAATCGATTGAGAAGTGTTTAAAATAGACGGCGAGGTCACATTTAGTAAAATAATGGTAATAATGAGAAGAATAATGGTTACAAATCAGAGTATTTTATCTGTATAGTTGGTACACAAACTTATTTGTCTGAGAGAGCAGGGCTCGAGAAGCCGAATCCAAAGCAAATGCACTGTTGCCTTTGCAGAGTCACAGGAACTATTTGGCTTTGGTAGAGCCGTGTCCTATGCAATTACTGTCAAAAGGGCGGCAAGAGCTGAGGAAGCTGCATCCAGAACACACTGCTTAGGGGAGTTACAAACTGGAGTGTCGAGACAAAAAAGTGGTACTACTTGTACGTATCGTGCTCGAGGCAGGTTGTGGTGAGGGAGTCAACTAATTGGCAAAATGCAGTTGTTGTAGGCGGGGGTAATAGGCCGGTTGTAAGATTTGCTTTTTTTTTTCAATCGCTGGAGAGACATTCAAACAATTTTCATACTTCCGCTACTGGTTAACCGTTTTACTAAGGTTTATTAGTAGAGGAAGCGAAGTTGAAAGCTACTTATGTTTTTGTCATGTCTGTCCGTCCGTCCGTCCGAGTCACCTATATCTCAGGAACCACTGAACATATCTCAAATCTGTTTGCGGTGATCTGTTCCTAAGGTTCCGGCGCAGTTCAAGTTTGTTTTTGTTTGACCGGAAGTGACCCCCTTGGGGGTCAAAGGTCAAGGTCAAAAGGATATAATTCAATGACAACATGAAAAATTGCCCTTCCTCTTCTAAAGGGGAGCAACACTCGTATAGTACACTTTTTTGTGACCCCCCAATGACCACTAAAATGACCTTTCAAGGTCAAACTCTAGTTTTGCATGAAACGACTACAATATGTACTATACTATAAAATAGTATACTAATGTATAGTATTAGATAAAAATGTACTATAAAATTGTTCGTCCGTCTGTCCGTGTGTCACGACCGTTGGGGTTAGTGGTGCCAGATTTCGAACATGAATGAGGTTTGTTAATATGTTGATTTAAAGCAAAACTCCGGATAAAATTTACTTTCGTTTTTCTGAGGGTCGTAGGTTAAAGTTCAAAATGCTCTAAATAAATGAAGAGGTATTACTACCTACACCGCTTAGGCCACACTCTGATATCTCACTCACAATGATACACTGCTAATAGCCTCCCAAAGACCAGCAACGTAAGCGTATTTTCCAAAATGCCATAAATTTATCCCCGCAATGATTACTAGCGTCAACGGCGTCAAATTTTGTACAAAAATTTGGATTTTTAATGAGGTTGTTAACGGCTAAACTCTTAAGTAGAATTTACTCTCCTGGGTCAAAAGTCAAGTAACAAAATACCAAAATGGAGTTTTAAGGTGTCTTGACTTAGCCTATATCTAAACGTAAGTGTGCCCGATTTTGCTGAAAAGTGAGGTTGGCTACTTGGCTGGCTTTGTGCTAAACTTCAGGCAAAAATCGCACTTATTTCAAAGGGAAAATGTGAATAAGTTTAATTTTGATACTATCTGTTACTGATACTATACTATATTATTTGAGTACTGACTGAAATTTTTAACCTTACACATTTTGAATTATGACACAGGTTTGAGAGACTTACCTTTTTGTTTTACCAGCATAATTAGTTCACGGAAGTCTGCTAAAAACAGGTTTTGGAGGTTAAAGAAGCAGAAGTGTGTACATGCACCTATGCAGTATGTGGACAAGAAGAATATTCCGAACACAAAATCGGCTGGATTCAAACTACTATCCTGCGTCATCATGATTCCGAAATACACGATAGATCCGACATATCTACAAATGTGCAAAATGCACAGTGCAACGTAAATTTGGTAACGCCGTTTGTACAATTCGTTGCCTTTGATACCACATACAGAACATTTGACGCTGTTCCATTTCCACGGAATGCAGCATGTTACAAATCCACTTTCCAGGAGCCAAAATATTGGCTGAATTGCTTTAAAACAAACGATGCTGTCCATCGTTGTCCTACTCGCGACTTAGATTTTTTTAAACAGTTGCGAGAATTTGAGGAAAACCTCTTATTCGTTTTATTTATTTATACTTAAATGTGCAAAACCAGATAAAGTTAATGCTGTTTTTAGTTGTATTACCTAAAACTACTAAAAAAAGATAGAAATCAAAGTCGAGTGCTCATCAATCTATACGTGTCGTAGTGTTCCCTGGTTTTAGTACTTTGGGTGTTTTAACTTTTGTTGCAAAGTTACATTTTGAGTAAAAAATACAATAAAAACCTAACGTAAAATTCAAAGTTTTTCAAATTCAGTGCCCGTGGTAGACCGGGCTTGTAGCATTATTTTCAAAGCCAAAAGCCATAAAAGATTATATCCATTGTCGTCATACAAAGAGTAAAATTCAAACTAAGATAAATAATAAACCATACTTAAAATATAAAATATTTGGCATTTTTGGTTTCAGGAAAGCGCACACTTATCTCAATATTAAAACGGCATTCCGCCTAGTTTGAGTTGGTCGAACATAAATTTTAAAAAAATATGGAAAAATTCATATATATCGAAATTTTTTACTGTAATAGTTTGACTTTCTCTGCGGCAAATGAATTAATTCGTCAACCAAAAAATGAAGAATATAGTGTCATCTAATTCAATCCAGCCAATTATTTGGTGTTTAAATTTTGGATACTGTACACGCTGCCTTCTGCTTCAATGGGTCAGCAACAGTCAAATTTTGGCTGGTATTTCTACCACAAAATATCGCTATGTCGAGTACATTTTATTCGAAATATGCATTCTGTTGAGGCATTTGCTAGTAACGCTTTTCCTCTTTCAAAATTTGCTTCAAGAAGACCTCCATCCCATTGAAGTCATGCTCGTTGTCATCTAGTTCTGTGCGTCTGCGTTAATGTGTAGCTGCCCATAGCATGTCCTGCGTCACGCAGACGTCTCTGCGCTAGTTTTCAGTGAATTGTTCACAATTGTCAACAGAGGAGGTGAAAAGTTGTTTGAACAGAAACATGTCACAGATACTTAATTCAATACTGCTCGAATACAGTTACTGACATATGACTTTGATTTTGTGAAGCAATTGTAAAGGCAAATATGCTCGCGCAAAGTAGAAGTAGTCGTTCCTTTGTAATTTTTATACATTAAATTTTAGTAGATTTCTAAACAAACCTTTGGTTTTTATGAATTACTGGGTATATTTTTGATTGGGCAGCCGTGCTTATAATGGATTTCATATTTATACTTTTACAATAGCAATCGAAAATTTTGTAAACAAAAATTTGTTTACCGATTGAAATAAAATCTAAACCTTAACTTGAAAACCAGGCGGTGCTCTAACATACGCTGAGTTGGATCTTCCGAATTTGATTATAAGCCTGAGTTCGTATTTGAAAAATTGCGTTATTTTAAGTTCCCTGCTTCGTCGACAAGTTAGGCGATGGTATTGCTTACCGCTTTTGTTTGTATTTAATAGTTTCCAAGTGAGCTCGATATAGGCGCTGTTTGCAAAAATGCTCATTTCGTAGTACACAGTAAAAATGCAATGAGTCCGTTTCTAAAGCAAAAATGGCGATTTCATAACCTAAGATCACGTGCTTTCTTGTGTCGTACGGAGTCGAACCCACGATCTCAGGCTGGCAGCGAACCATTCAAAGATACACCTATGCTGCACTAACATACAGTAAATGTTGAAATTTTTTGTTTTGATCTGCGAACTTTTTGCTACTATTTTAATGCACAAATAAGTTGTTAATTACTTTAAATATAAAGAGAAAATCGTTTACATAGTGACAGCTTTTCTGATATTAGTGAAAGAGAAAATTATGCGGAAGAATTTTTGAAAGGACGCGGTTAAACAAAATCCAGTTTATAGCTCTTTTAATACCACAAATATGGGCATGTGATTACAAAGCGTTATTTTAATGATTGAAGTATAGGAGCCAAGGTGCACTGTCCCCTGGTAATAAACATGATATCTTGTCGTCAGCAAATGATCGTAAAGTAGTGCGTAACATTTTTGTCAATCTGCGGGAAATCGAATTTACAGAGCTCAGCACCACCAAAACCCCAAAGCTTTTAAAATACCAGTAGTAGTAGTCTTTTTGGTAAGTTACAAATAGAAATATTGTGAAAAAATTACAATATCAATACTTGTTGAAAAATTATCCCACTCATTTATATCTTACAATCCATAATAATATGAACACTTAAGACATAACTAATGTAAGATAACTCGTATCTCAAATATGTAATTGGAACAGTGCTTAAATAATAATTTCGATTTAAATTCGATCTCGATACAGCTTTGTCTTGTTGAAATGACATTTAAATACCATAAACACCAATCAGCTTTATCCAGATAACATACAGTTTTGTTTATGGAATCATTGTGAACGTTAAACATAATATTGAACTGGTTTTGTACTGATGTTTGTATATTTTGACAAAAAGCTAGATCAAGCAAACATCAAATAATTTTTTGATATACAGAACTTGTTTACTGAATCTTCCATGCTACGATATCGGAAATTTTTTTAACAGAAATTGAAAACAATGAAAAGTGTCTGATTACTTTTGAAGACACAAATGTACAAAATCGTTAATGTTTCATGATCAAAGAAAGAAACCGCGTTAATTGTTACAATAATTAATAATAATTAGTGTTTTACATAAATTACTAAAATGCAACCAGTAATTAATAAATGCGTGTTGGACAATGATTAGACAATCGAAATTTAACTGCTAGAGATCTATTCAGTATTAATGAAAACTTTGTCTTTGTCTGAGGTTTGTAAGCTATATTGTTGCTGAGATATTGATACAATTTTAATAAACTAAGTAATATAAGTAATAAATTATACATTTTCAAAGTAACAGATATAATTCAATTTAATTTTTGAAAAATTGTGAGGTGTTTGAACTGTTATAACCATACGCCGGAAAAGTAAGTAAAATCTTTTTTAGGACTTATTTTTCTTTTTTCGTGATTTTTTATAAAAACTTAAGTTTTTAAGTTTTAAAACTTAAATTCTTTTTGAGAACTTTTTTTGCCAT
>VYYI01004633.1:0-10144 GCA_021029175.1 Bilobella aurantiaca
TGTGCAATCGTCTTCAGTGTTAAACGTTAATTACCAATTAGTTAATTGTCTTTTGAGTTAACGTTTTATATAATAAAAGTGTAAAGTTTTAAGTAATGTCTCCCAGAAAAGTGAAAGTGAGAGAGTCGGTTGGTTCCCTGGAAAATTATAAAAGAAGACTGACGTGTTTAATTTTTTTTTTCGTATTTCAAAAATGCTTCAATTTCGTGAAATTGTGAAACAAATTCGACAGGTAATTTTTTATTCGTTGCTTTTGTGTAGTGACCTTTGAAATTACTTCCTTTTTTTGTGCAATCAGGTCACATTTTTTTAAGAATTTTTTTATATGTTCTTTTTGTAATAATGGTGACCTTTGAAACAACTTCCCAAATTTTTGTGCAATAATCCAATTTTTTTTAGAAATCGGAACATTGTACAAAAAAAAATAGTAGAGAGTAGAGTATTTTTTTTTAAAAGATTCATTTTTTTTTTAATTTCAGCTCGTGCACAAAGACTGGGTCTTTCGCCTCGTAATCTGGTTCTTGGTCTAACGCCGCGGAATCCTACACCACAAATACCATGATCCAAAAATACCGCTTCATTCATCTGTTTATAAACCTGTTTTAAATTCTTAGTCTGTTTAGAAAATGTAATTTAGAAAATAATGTTCTGTAAAACGATGCCTTGAGGCAGAACACAGGATTTTTAACTATTCAAGGCATTTGAAAATGAAAATGTAAACAATTTATTAGTCTTGTAGCTTCTTAAAATGCCCACTGTATTGTTACACAAAAATGGCAGAGCTAAAAGTTGCATTTTTTTTAGAAGAATCACATGTATGTTTACTGTTAATGCTAATTATGTAATGTTTGCTAATTACAAGGTAATTACCTTTAACTATACAAAGAACACGTGTAATTCTAGTTAAATTTTTTTCTTAAGGAAAACTCCAAATTGTATGAGTCTTTTAGCCAAAGTATTCTTTGATTTTAATCACAAAAATAATGACTGTTTTGATTGACCCCCGAGCAAGAGTAGGCAACGTCGTGATTTAAATCGTGCACTGCACAATTTACTGTAATTTGAAAATTGTGAAAAATTCTTGTGAAGTGATTGGTGAAAATTTTATTTTTATTTTTACTCCTGCTAATGGTGTCTGTCTGTCAATAGCGTCTTTCTTAAAAAGTTTAGCTCTGCAGGCTTAAGTATTTAAGATGGTTAAATAAAACTTCAAAAATCAGTAAACAACCACAAAATAGTACGGATTAACGCAATATTTTTTGCAACTGCAGTAGCTGTGCCACATTACAACTTTTTGAAAGACGTTGTAATGGGATACAAATGGGATGCGAATTGTTCAGAACGTTTTTTTACCTTTGTTTAGAACAAGTGTTTCACATTTCAATATTCGTTTTTGACATTTTTCTAGTATTTTTTTTCGAGTTTTTTGTTTCAGATCGAATCAAATTAAATTTGTTTAAAAAAAATGAGAAACAATTTCTAAAAATTCTAAAAAAGAAAACCAAACCGTTTTTTTTTTCAACTGCTGCAACAAGCTGCAAACATTTTAGTTTTTTGTTTACCTACTCCCAAAGAAGTAAGTTTCCCAAATGAATTGCGTTTGATTTTTAAATTTAAAAAAAGTGTTTAAAAAAGACACTGTATCCCGTCTGCTTAAGATCAAGCAAAAGTTGAAGTGCCTTCTGTCTAACCACTTGGTAAATCAGAAAAAAAAAGTCGATTTATGCAAGGCCAAAGATGACCTTTCTCTAGGTTATCACCAACACTTCAACTGAAGTTTGGCTCCAAAGAATTTTGGGTGCAGCAAATTCCAGTTTTCTGGAAAATGCTTAGGCGTGTAGTTGACCTTATAAAACGTAATTAGAATTGCAAATTGTAACTTTTTTTTTTTAATTTTTGGGATTTCGAAAATACGATGTCTTAAGTTATGCTAGGCTATATGCCATTTTCCGGTTATTTTTTTTTACTTTAAACACTACTTTCAAAAGTTGTGCACAACTGTAAGAATATGTAGTTTCTGAGGCGCTTTAGTGAAATTAATGGGTTTTGCATGAAGTATGATTATAAGTTTTATCTGGTTTAAAAGCGTCTTCCAACACTCGACTCCAGTTTACAGTGAACTGTCATTTTATTAGTCGTAACTCATAAATTGCAGATTTTTTAGAAGCGGTGGCGGGCCATCAACTACGGCTGATCTAAAAACAATGCTCAGAAAGGCCTCTGAAATTAAGGTAAAATAAAAAGGTAATTTATTCAAGGTCAAGGATGACCTTTCCCTAGGATATCTTCAACTTCAACTCTTCACTGCAGTTTTGCTGAAATTAACTTAGGGTGCAGCGCATTCCGATTTTTTTTTGCAAGCGTCTTTTATGGTTTTAGGCGTCTGGTTGACATTACCGAAAGTGGAAAATCCAGAAATAATAAATATCAAGTTTTTGTGATTTTTTTTTGCAAGAAAAAGTGTTTCGAAGAGAGATTTTATATGGTTGTATTAAACATTTTACAAACTGAGGCGGGCCATAAACTACGATTTATTTCAAATAACAAGCTAACGTACCCGTCCTAAGACAGGTGTATACTTCCGGTAACCTTCCAGGTAAAATTCCAGAGTTCCATGTAAAAGCCATTTCCCAAAAGTATTTGCTAATTGTTAGTTACAATTAAAGTCATTAGTAATTGACTTTATTTATGTTATAGTTAGGTGCAGCATACATAAGAACCCCATTCCATATAAAACTCCATTTCCAAAAGTAATTTTTACTAATTGTTAATTACAATTAACTAATTAGACAGCAGGATTTTGTTTGGGTCCTCCTATCCTAGCACAGGCTTGTTTGACTGCCCTTAAGTACAAACTTTGTTTAGCAATGCGTTCTTTTTTTACGTTGAGCCAAACCCACGTGTTCGATCACATTTTTTATTGCTGAAAATTGCCGAAGACAATTAATTTTACAACATATTTCTTTACATAATAAAAAGTGCCTTTGCAAATCTTAAATTTCAAAGATTTTCTAAATCAAAATTTTACATACTCGTTTCGGTTTTATAAATTTACTAGCCAAGCAACCCCGTCCTGGGAAAGGAGGAATTTAATTAGGCTAATTTTTCTTTGGATTGAATATATTAGTTGAATTGCTATTTATCTAATCCCGCACGTAACATAGCTAAATTATGGCGTGGTGAGTTGCGTCTATTTTCATAATTAGCAAAAGACACGATACATTTACTTAGGTGAGGCGGAGCACATGTTGTGGTCGGCCTTGTCGATTTTTATGCATCTCTTGATTAATCAGGAATAAGAGTGACTGCAGTATTGAATAAGACTAGGTACAGAACACTTGCTAAAATTTGTTTTAAAATCAATTAAAACATTACGCAACAAATAATTAATTAAAAATAATGGCGGATACCAGGGAGGTTCGTGCCCGTTACGTTATAGATCCGGTAAGCAGTAATAGGACAAAAGCGATTTCAGAAATAATTGATTATTTGAATTAATAGCCAAGGAAGCCCGTCCTGGGAAAGGAGCCTAAAATACAAATCTTGCTTTCGTAGAACAGGCTTGTTTGGCTAGTCGTTAGTGTATTAATATATAATTAAAATTTTAATCAATAATAGTCGATTTTTTGTTGGTCAGTATTGTAGACTTCAGTACCTGTCCATGCGTATTTGTATGTCCCACATTTGTTTTACAAAACCAAACAAGCCCATCAGCACATGAGTATTTTAAGTTTTATTCTTGTGTCCTCCTGTCCTGTAGAACAAGCTTGTTTGGCTAGTCTTTATGCTAACATTTTAGCAATGGCATGCTTGCTATCTTTCTCAAATAAAAAAAATACAGAGAAAAAAAATATATAAAATGGGTATTTTGAATCGCGAATTTTTTTATGATTGTCACGCACACACTACGAAGTACGGCCATAAAAACACCGTGATTATACTGGTGAATAGGGAAGCAAATTAGGTATTTCTGGGAAAATGAAATTTAGGGGAAAATTGACGATTTCAATCGGACCGACGACCGATTGAAAATGCCGTAAAATGCCGTAAAATTACAGTCTGTGCTGTGAGTTGGGTGAAGTAACTATGTTTTCTAAAGATGAATTTCTCGTCCAGGATTCTCTAGCGACTGAGAGGGAGCTAGCTGGAGGGCGGTTGGTGGTCCTGGTCTTTTATGCTCAGTGGGTCAAGGCCTGTGGGCCCTTCGTCGAAACCATCGAAAAGGCGGCCCCTGACATGCCCGAAGTGGCCTTCATCCTGTGCAACCTGGACCTCATGGACCTCGAGGAGATTTTCCACGAACAAACCCAGGGGATTCAGGGGGCCATTCCTACGCTCGTCTTCTACAGAAACGGAACGCGGGTACTTTGAATTTCAAACTTGGTTGTATATGAATTTGAACAAAGTCACGGTACATGTACAAAGTCACGGTACATGTTCAAATGGAACATTTTTTGTATTAGAACGTTTGATTACTACTTGATTTCGTTTTGTCCGTCTGTCTGAACGCGAGAACGACCCTGTGGAATTACGCTTGTCAAGCGCTTTTTAGACTTGGGCTTCGACCGGAACCGAAAGGTTTTAATGCGATAAATGTTCAAAGGGTCCATGGTACCCCAAAAAAAGGGTACAAAAAATGCCATGTGCCTCAAAAAGGGTACTTACAGTAAAACAAGTTTTGGAGAGTAGAATTTGTTTTTTTTGAAGGTTTTTTTTTTCTAAATTGTTTTTTTTTAAATTATGTTCGTTTTTGTGTAGGTTGGAGACGTGTCTACCGGTGACACTGACTGGGACAAAACACAGGATTTAATCAAAGAAATGCTCGCCAAATGAAGTAATTAAACGCTATGCAAAGCTAAAACGTAGAAGAGAATTGTTGCTAAATTGTCCAAAATTTTAAAAAATTAGATCAATTGAACAATTTTAAATTGGATTTTGATGGCAATTTCTACTGTGCAGAAAACTGTTTTGGTGTTGGGAATTTAGTAGTAAACTGTAATGCCGAATTTCAATATTAATGACGATGGATTTCGTGCTTAATAAAAATGTTTGACATTAAAATTTCATCTCATTTCATTGAAATTTAATAATTATTGAAATTAAAATCAGATATTGACGCATATAGTAAACCAGGAAAGGACGGCTTATGGCTATTTACTAGTTTTCTAAATAATTTATTATTTTTAAAATTTACTAATAATTTAGTAGCTTAAACGTTTTTATTTGTATTGCTAATTCAGCAAATAGAAATGGGCTAACATGTAAAATCGCATAAAGAGTAAAAAGGCCTAAAAATAAAGACCTATAGTATAACGCCTAAAATCAAAGAAAATTCAGAAATTATACAGAGTGTTCTAAAAAAAAATTATCATCCTACATACATAATTTTTTAAATACGAAAATTTTGCTTTTGAAAACGGAAACCGTTGATTTCCAGGGTGGAGAAAGCGGTTTTATTCAAATATAGTTTTGTCTTCCGAACTTTCTCCGGAGAGAAAGTATTGATTTCCGGCAATAGGAAGAAAGTCTCAATTTTCAAAATTCTGTTTAAAAAAAACATCCCAAAACCATTGTAAAACGTTTTCCCAACATTTTAAAACTTTGTTTTAAATTAATTAGAACAATGTCACTCAACATTGTACATCGCATTGCCTGTGAGAGTCATAATTCTGCACTAATTAGAGCACAACCCAGAAATGCCGTGCAAGGAATTCGACTCAAAAAGTTGTACGAACTTTTGATCGTTCTGCGAATACTGCTAACACTAAATATTCAAACGGGATATATCAGCCACGATGAATTTGCGCCGCTGGAAGAAGTTACAGGTAAGTGTGACTTTTAATTTAGTTAATTAAGTTTAACTACAATTAAGTTTTATTAAATTAGCATAACTAGCATAACACCATTAACATTAGTTAAAACTTAAATATTCGGTGGGCCATATTGGTATGCTTGTAGCCAGTCAACGACGGTTAGGTAACTCGTTTCCATCCAGTGTAGATTTGTTTGTACGATTTCAATCGCTTCGTCAACGGCCGTTTCACCGTCACCAAACGTTCCAGCGTAGTCGACTTTGAATTTCTCAATAGCTGCTAAATCGCTGTCTGTTTTTAGCTTTTGGGCAACGCCGTCGTTAATCAGTTTTCTGAGGGAGAGTCCTGCGCCGAAACTATTTGGAAAAAAGAAGTTTAAAAACAGTTTCAGAGTAAATGCGCCGTCAATGTAATATTTGGATGAGATTTTCTAAATTTTTGATATTTTTTTTAAAACATCTTGTTTAAAACAACTTACTACTCTCGAATGCGTGGCCATTCCTTCAGGATAAATTCAAACACAAGGCGATTTCCAATTGAGCTCGCGCTCGCAACGCGCTGCAAAACGTTTCGACTGTCTTGTTTTCGAACAAAGGAATTTGGCGTCACAGCGTCTTCAATGTATCTGTTCAAAATTTTTAAAAAATTGCAAATTAGAAAATTTTCAAAGGAAATCTTACAATTCTAAAATGCAAAGCAATATTTTTCTAAGCAAGTTTACAACAATGAGTGTATTGTAAAAACTGTATGTGGGTAAGGGTATTGAAATCGTATTATACTATACGAGAACTTTATTTTAAGTTTTTTCGAAAATATTTTCTAAAAATTACGTTTCTGTTTTTTCTAAAAACTACCTGTTCAAAATTGTTACGTTTCTTGTACAAGCCAAGGCTGTAAGGATTCGATCCTTCTCAGAGGCGACGTCTACCTCCAAATATTTTTGTTTTGTGAATTCCCATGCACTTTCATTTCCAAAACGTATTCCAGTGCAGTAGACAACCGGACGAAGGTTGACAGGTATTCTGATTTAGAAAACGAAATTTAAAAAAATTGTTTAGAAAACGAAATTTCGCAAAATCAAAAGTTTAAAAAACGAAATTCCAGATAAACAAAAGCTAACTTTCTGGTCCACTTTCTTACGGGTTTCCTTCCTGACCCTCTTCAATCCAAGTTGAAAACGCTTCCAGCGCTTTTTCAGTGCAATTAGAATATTCCAGCTCACACGCTGATTTTAGAATGCTGATTCGATGAGCCCTTTGCAAAACAGTTTCGCCCTCCACTGGCTCCTCGAATCCAATACGCTCATACTCGCTTGTCAGAAGGCTGATAACATACGCCTAAAATTTTGTTTTAAAAATGTTAAAAAAAAAATTAAAATTTTTTTTTTTTAAAGACGCTTCAAATGAAATGAATTTTACCTGCAATTGCTCAAAGTCAGGTTGATCCAAAGCCATGTTAAGTAGAAAATCAACGTTATGCAAATATGACTCCCAGGGGAGGAATTCCCTTTCACTGGAAATGTACAGGGTCAAATTGAGGGCGAGGTCATAGGTCAAGAGTGATGCTCTCGCTAAGGTCAGTGCGTCATCGAGAAGTTGACCTCTGTTGACCACGTGAATGACCTCAGGAGCATCGAGCAGTTGCCTTGTAAGAAGAATCCAGTTCGTTTGGTCATAGTTGACACGGTAGTAGCCGCTTGTTTGAACATTGGCGATCAACCAATCATTAGGGTCATTTTCTAAATTTTGAACAACCTCTGTTTGATTTTTAAAAAGCCAGAAAGTAGGCATCGTGGCATTGAAATTAGATGCAGATCCATTGACAATTGAAACCGGGATGTGCCATCGGTAGCCACTGGGCTCGTGCTGAGGAATGAGGCTAAACTTGTTCTGAACAAAGGTCGTGCTGTTTGAATTTTCGTAATTTCGAACAACAGTTAGAACAGGAAAGCCCTTCTGAAGGGTCCACGTGTCCATGATTTCGGCAACGCTAAGGGCCGGGTGAAGGGTACCGTCCGCGTGACCTTGAAGGGTCAACTCATCCCAGAGGTCACTTTGCTCCGTATTGTTGAACTGCCTTGAAAACAAGTTAAAAACAAAAGCATTTAGAAAATCTGTTTGAACATTATTGAATTTCTTAATTTAAAAAAGATCGTTAGCATTTTAAAAGTAAAATAGCAAGATTCATCTACAACTACAATAATTTTTAAACGCCTAAAATTTTTAGTTTTAACACGCCTGAAAGAATGTATGGCATTTTGGACAATTTAAAAAATTGTTCAAAGTTGGTAATTCAAAAATTCGATCAAGCGCTTACCACTTCTTGAGATAGTTTGTGATTCCTTGTTTGAACGTAGCTGAAGTTAGAAAATGATCCATCATCCGAATGATTGTGCAACCTGCAATCCGATTTTTTAAAAACTGTTTTGAAACCGTTTTCAAACAAAATTCTCTAGATTCTCCGCCAAGATTTGGTTCTGTTCTAAATAGTGTTTTTAACCTTTTGAATAAGAAATATCATCAAAGATTCGATTAATTTCGTTCGGATGGCCCACAGGGATGGAAACTGGATGCGAATTGTTGAGAGCGTCCATTTTGAAAACGTTTTGAACTTCGTTTAGAACAAAAATGTTCAACATTTCCCACTCAGGCTCAACCTGGAAAAGTAAAGTGCGAAATTTAGAACAAAATTTTAAAAACGTTTCTGTTCTAATTTTTTTTTTCTAAACAAACGTCTTACGTAATCTACGCCAACGTACTCTAAGTACGATGCAAATCCTTCCTTGAGCCATAAGTCGGACCACCAAGCAGGAGTTACCAAATTGCCAAACCATTGATGGCCCTTTTCAAAAAATCAGTAATTTCAAAATTTTCAAAAAGTGGTTTCAAAATTTTCAGAAAATGATCTCAAGATTATAAAACATCAAAAATTGAGAGAAAAAATTACCAGCTCATGAGAAACGACCTCCGCGATCCTCCTCTTGTTTGCATCCGACGAATAATTGGCGTCAAAAAGGATTGCTAGCTCTCTGTTCAAACAAATCAACTTTATTTTCAAAATCTTGTTCTAAAAACGTTTAGGTGTTTTCTTCCACCAAATTTTCAAAAAGTCTCTTACCTATAGGTGATGAGGCCCCAGTTCTCCATAGCATTGAAGCGATGCTCCGGAACGCCAATCATGTCCAATTTCGGCATTGGAAACGGAATGCCGAAATATTGTTCAAAATAGGTCAAAATTCTTGGTCCAATGTTTCCAGCGTATTCAGTTTGACTAATTGCATCGCTCCTCGCCCAAACTTGAAATTTTGTTGTACCGAGCGTTTCAGAAATGCGGTGCGCAAAGTCCGAAACAGCGAAGCCCACGAGATAGGTTGACATTTTCAGGGATCTTGCATAGTGGTCCATGACCCAGCCACTCATTTCCCCTCCCCTACATCAAATGAGGTCAAAGGTCACTTGTACTGTCATAATAAAGGTCAAAGGTCAAGAGTACCAATAACAGCAAAACGTTCCTGGTTCATTACCAGAAACAACATTTCAACTATCGCTGGAGACCAGAAAGAACGCCATAACCTTGTTTAACAGAAAAATTTCGCTAGAATTTTCAAAGGAAGGAATGAACGGCGTACCATCACTATTTATGGTTAGAATTTGTGTAAACAAAATTTGAAAAAAAAAAAAAACTATGAAACGTGCTTTAAAGGTTGGCTAAATAATTTAAAACAAATAATTTTAATTAAATTTTAAATAAACTTACATCGGCTCAGATTTGAGAAGATTCATATTGGAAATTGATGTCATATTTTCTCTGCGTCCCAAGCTCACTTCAAATTGTGCTTTGAAAGCAGGTTCATCAAAGGCCGGAAAGGCCCGGCGGGCATCAGTTGGCGAAAATTGGGTAACGCCCATCCACCTACATTGAAAAAATGACATCAAATTTTCATCACTTTTTCAAATCCTTCATTTTTTAAAACTCTATATGAAACTTTCATCCGTCATCAAAATTTCGTCAGCTTCATCAATTAAAAAAAAAGAATTTCCTCGCATGTTATAAAAATGACATACAATTTTCCTCAAGTTTTTAAATTTTCATAGTTTTAAAAATTTGTTTATAAAAACGTTATCAGAATTAAATGAAAATTTCATCAGTTTTATCATCGTTTTTTTAACATTTTTTTTTTCAAATCTTACCTCGTTTCGTTAGTGGACTTATCCACATATGAACTTCGGTAGAACCCTACGAGTTCATCGTTAAGGGTCCCCTGATAGCCAATGAGTATTTTGTAGTACCCGCCCACTTCCAAGGACTCGTTGACCTTTGCGCTGTAAAAG
>VYYI01004634.1:0-10143 GCA_021029175.1 Bilobella aurantiaca
TACGCAGGGGCGATGACAAAGAAGCAATCAGAAAATGTCTTCTCTGAAAAATATTCGTCAGTCAATCATGCTTCCCTTCTGCTCTTCCGGAAACCGAATTCCAATTTTTACATAAAATTGAGTTGGAAATGCTAGTTTTTCATACTAAAATTACGTTTCGACAAATAAAAGAAAAAGAATCGCTAGGACCATCAAATGCGTTCATCCAATGCAAACTGCTCATGTTACCGCTATAGATACAGATGACGCTAGTGTAAAAACACTGTACCAATTAAGCAACTCTAAAAACGCGCTTAGCTTTGTTTAACAATTTATACACACACCAAATTACAGCAACCACCGTAAAGAACTCATTAATGTAATCATACTTTTTTCAGTATCTACAAAATAAAAATAATAGGATGCTGTTCTTTAAAGCTTTAATAATGATAATTTTATTTATTTGAAAATTGGCAAATGCCCTAGTCAACCGGAAAACATTAATATTAAATTAATTGAATAAAATCTTGTAACATTTTCTGTTTCTATTCATTTGGTAATACAATACTACTCTGTTGTAAAGTAAATTGTACTACACAACATTCCCTTTTACTTAATATTTCTCATGTGTTATATTAGCCTTGATTGTGTTAAAATGTAAATAAATTTGAAAGTGTGCACACTTCCGCCTGGTGACGGCTTCGCTGGTAAAAAAAATATTTCAAATTTTAAATCAAATTTTGTTAATTGATATTCACGTGTGACCAAATACGAAATCGTTGTTAAGCTTCGGCGTACTTAAGAACCCCAGGTTGCACGCAAAACTCCAGCTTCAAATTTTGATTGTTGTTGATTGCTAATCACAATTAACAAATTGGTAATTGATTTTACGCAATTCGGAGTTATTAGTTATCTTTAATGTACTTAAGAACCCTTAACTCCATGTAAAACTGAACTTCCAAAAGTTGTTTTTACGAATTGTTAATTACAGTTAACTAATTAGTAATCGCTTCTGAGGTAAATTAATTTTTTTTAACACGGAATGAAATTGAGGATTTAAAAGATATGAAGTTCCCATTTCCTCATCTCCCAACCCCCCCCCCCCCTCATTCCTCTTGTGCTTGTCTTTTTCCTCGCACATGCGCAATGCTGTCTTCGACTCATGACTCACGAAATGCCTTTTATTATAAGTAATAGGGCTGGAAATTTGCTCTTCCACGCGAGGAAAATATGGAGAAATGTGGCTTTAGTACTAGGTTGATGATATGCAAGTTGCAGCAAATTTTCGGTAAACTCTAAAAAAGAAGGCTGATTGAATACGGCAGTTTGGGTAAGGAAGGCTGAGATTCAATCTGTTGAGGACAGACCGGAACTGCACTTTCACCGTGAAAGTCGAGATGACTCGCCTTGCCATTGCCACCCGAAGGCTCAACGTCCCGAAAGTCTCCCGGGAAGTCTCATAACGCGTAGCCTACGACTAAGCCTAGGACAATAGGCTACGCATCTCAATGGACTACGCTGAGAGACAGGCAGAACCCTTCACTTCAAAGACAACATAGAACCCAAAGGGCTTCTTCTAAAAGGCTCTTGAATTTTTTTAGAACAGAACATGAGCTTAATTTCAAGTGGTTTCGACATATTTGACCTAAAAATTATCCAGAATTCTTTATTCTCCCCTTGCTCTCTCATGTCAAACATTCACTGCTCATCGTAATAGACTGAGACAATTCAAAGGATGCTGGAAGGGATGAGACGTTTGAAAAAGTCGGGAGTTGAGGAGCTCTATCAAATCTTAATCTTATTTTAAGCTTTTGAAACAAGAAAATATTCTACAGATGCCTCCAACTGCTGTACAAATTCAAAGTGCCCCTAACTTTCTTTTGTTTCCCCCGCTAACCAAGGGCCTACCTCGAGCGGAGAGCCTTTGTTTACATCAACCTTGTTTACCTTAGAACTCAAGTTGAGACCTAATCTTTTATTGTTGCGGTTCGGTTGGTCTCAAGTACAGTTGTTTCCTACCTGACAATTCTAAACAAGGAACATTTGATTTTTCTCATAAAACTCAATTAAAAAAAATTGGTCTAACCATAAAACCGAAAAAGTTGGCACAAATTTAAAACAAAATTTGCTTGGTTAACGTACATTTATTTTAGTTACTATTTATTCTGTGAGACAAACGAAAAATTTGTTTGGCTAGATTAAACTAAATTTTTATACTTGACTAACTTCTATAACTGTTTCGACTCTACTGACAAAGAATCGTTTTCATCAATTGTTAAAACATGGATTTCAAAATTGGCATTCTATTTTTAGACGCCTATTAAAATTTAAGTTGCAGCTTAGCGGCAACTTTTACATAATTGAAATTTATAAAATAACAGCTATTACCTCAAGTATGTTGTGCATAAAATGGTGTTTAAATAGTCAAAATTAAACCCGAGTTTCGTTGAATTTGCTCAAGATGTATTTTATATTGAGAGGTTCAACTAAAACTGAAAGTCACTGAACGGGATTAGGAACTCTCCTAAAAGAAATTGAGTACTATAGCTATGTCCTAAAAGAAAATTCAATTCCCTTCCCCAGTGTTTTCTTTAAGAAATAACCAAACTAATAACAATTGACACACATGTGGCCAGTGACGCATCTGATGATCCTTTCGAAATGGATTGCCATTATGAGGCAAATGGCTACCATAATAATAAAGATGGAAGGATGCGGCGACGGTTCAAATCCCAGAGCAGTCGTAAAGACCTTCCCTCATTATCAGCCTCCAATCGTCTTCATCAACCGAAATGAGAAAATAAGGACATGTTCAATCACACCAAAAAAGCGAGAAAACTGTTAATAATGCGTTTTGTTCTTTCCATCCTTCTTGATTTACGTTTTATATAGTAGCCAATGAAGTCTTTAAATTGACAAAATCATATGCAACTTCAATAGTATGCAGTTGAGGAAGTATATGTAAGAAAATCATATAGATATATTTATACAAATTACTATTTTATGATTCTACTGTTTCTATTTATCAATTATATTAGTTTTCAAGAATAGAAATACTTCAAAATTTCATCTGTATTTGGAATGTTGCAATGACAATATTAAGAAGTTATGTTTTTTCTTCACAGTCCAAATACGTGTGAAGCCCTTTGAGTAGTTGGAGTGGATCTAATTTTCTGGAAGAAGTGCTAGAGTTGAGAAGCTGATGAAGAAAGTTGAGAAAGTTTAAACGAATTGGAAAGTGGAGAAAGAGGTTTCTAATGGACAAAAGCAAAGTTTTTCCGCGTATTTTTTTTTCTACTTTTAGAGCCATGTTCAAAAGTAAATGGATGGTCGAGTGCGGAAAAAGGGTATCAACGTCTCCTCGTAATGGTATGTCACGCAGTAGAGAATAATGAAATAGTAATGAGAGGCCGTTAGGCTGCGTTAGGGCTCCGGTGTGATGACCTTTCAGGTTAGGAAGGCCTCTTTGCAGCTAATGGCCGAATGTGTAGACCTGACGATCGGAGATTTATATTTCCCGCGGGAGGGACTCCAGCACTCTGAAGTGGGCCCTTTTCTTTAGCTTTTCCTATTTAAAGGGACGTTTTTAGCATGATGTAGGCCACACATTCCATTTCCAAAGTCATTTGAAACTTCCTTGACATAAAGGCTTCTCCTCTGCTAAGGGCTCATTGCACTCTCAGGGAATTGACTTGGCAAACTTTCTTACCTTGAATACTAAAATTTTCTGGCTATCAAATGGTCATCCATCCTTCTTTTCCTGATTTCAATTTCAATCCCTTCAGGGAAAAACTAAAGTCAGCCGAAGATAAATGGCTTCGACCTTTGGCTTCATCCTATCAACTATGTTCTGTTCTTCAAAGTTTGAAGTCATTGCGAAAATTTTAAAAAATTTTGAAAAAATTATGAGCTTACGTTTTAGTCTACAAGCAAAAATTTATATGCCATTGACCTATGTATTAGTTTATGCCTTATAGGTTGTTCTCAAATAATTTGATTTTTAGAATAGCTATTACTAGGAAGTATTCTACTTATGACTTTTCCTGCAATATTTGACGCATTATGTTAATTAAACATTTACTTATTGTCAAAATTTTCCAATAAAATGCTGCAATTTTTTTGGCTTAAATTTGTAAATTTTGCTATGGTGCGTATTTGTCTAAATCTCAAAATACTAAGTGTTTTATGTTAAAAGTTTTATCTTGCGGTACTTTACACTTAAAAATTTAGATTCAGTTGCAAGGTAGACAACTTGTTTTATTTAAAGAAAAACAACTAAAAGTTGCAAATTAACCATTTGCACCAAAATTGTGCCCTTCCCAAGCGTTTTGTACCTAGTAATGGCAAATCCCAAGTGTGTGATTTGAAAACTTTTAATTTTTGGTACAGTGAAACTTATCCCTAAACACAACAGATGTGAAACAATTAAATCAAATTCTCTCTCCACGGGACGCCCCAATTTTTCTGCTTCATTTGACACACTTCTTAATTAAGTTTAAATTTCGAAGCGCTGGAGCCTCATGTCCTTTTGAATTCTGCTAAAGTCCCTTTGACACCTTGTCCCTGCGCAGTGTTGATTAATGCCAAAGTCATCAACCTTCATGATGACAATCTGTAGCTAATTATTTCTTACGGGGAGTGAATCCGCATCCATTTCCACCCCTGTCAAAACCCTTCTGATTTATTGTTTCGCTTCCATTGCTCCTGCTTCCATCCAGAGATCATTCGAGTCAGACAAACAGAGTGGTCGGGGGTCTAACATTAATTAGATCTCAATGGATGGAACGAAAAAATAACTAATCAAAGCATATACTGAACTTCACATTTTGAAGGCTTCTATATTTTTGGTTTTTCCATCCTCCAGTAGACAATAACACTATACACAATGTATGCATTAAGCATTATACAATGCACAAGTTGGCGAAACGCCTACGATCGAACAATTTGTCTTCAGATAAAATACATGTCCATTAGCACTATCTGACACATTGCATTAATTTATATCTTATACTACTTTATACAATGTAAATGAATTTTAAATAGCTTGTAAACCAATATATACGTTATACATCTTCTGTATTTCCATGCTTTAGTTAATGTATGCTTTAACTTACGCTTTATACAAATATTGTATACAGTGTAAATGTTCTAAGCAAAAATTATTAAAATATTAACTATGAGTTTGAACTCTTTGATATTGCTTACGTATATTTTATGATATACAATGCATAATGTATCTATTTTACTCACTATGTCTCAATTTTGCAAACAAAGTTCCCTTGCCCTTGGGCCCCTTGAAAGTAATGGAGAAATCTATAACCTAATTTGTGTAACTCTGGTTGAACAAAGGAAAATGTTAAATACTCTGTTTAGGAAAATTGCCGCAAGGGTGGACGCACGTCGAAGTACAAACGCATGGAGATTAGCGTAGAATCAAAAGATTTTCATCGGAATTGCCAATTTAAGGAGGAGATCAAAGCCGGAAAATATGCAAGTGCCATGAAATAACAAAGTTTTTGAGGACTTTCCCTTTGATTTTCCCATTTTCCTCTTGTCCAGGGCCCACCCCTTTGAAGCCACAAATGAAGAATGATGCCTCCCTAATTTCCACATTTATTCCTCATAGGCTCTTGATGTGCCCCAAATTGAGTCTACAAAGGAAAAATAGCCTCGAAACATATTTCAGCATCTAAATTACTAAATCCCTAAGCGTTTTATCCTTTGTACAATTCTACCTCACAGAGAACTTAGGCAGAATGATTTTCCAAAATTAATGCCCCTCGGTGAAACCTTTTGAAAATCAAAGTAAATTCTACCGTAAAACATGTATCATTTTGTATTCTGCACAATTATTTTTCAGGGGTTTTTCAAACGCTGCTGCAGCTCCTTTGTTATTTAAAGCTATTCTTTTCATTTTTTTTTACAGGAAACCTTCATTTGATGCCAAAAAGTGCAGAGAAAAATATTTTATGCTCAAGTAATTGACAGCTTATTAATGTTACCGGCCGAATCATATCAAGAATTCTCGCTCTTCTGTCCAAAGTAAAAAGCGTTCGAGATTCCAGAAGTCCACTCTAATTGCTTCTGGAAATCAATCAAACTTGAAAGGTTGAAGGGGAAAAACTGAGGATTCCTGGCAAAGAATGTTGGATAAATTTTGAAAAGGTTGCAACTTTTTGAAATATAAAATAGATAGGCTTAAGGGCCGCGAAACGTTTCTTTGATGTGAGGCCCTTAGCCTTGGGAATTGAAAAGTGGGGCGGAGGGAGGCTTAAGTGAAAGTGAACGGGAGATGTATTATAAAAGTAGAAACGGAAGGAGTTAGGGAGGTGTTGAGTTTTGAATACTAAAAGTCCATCAGCTTAGCCCTCTCCCTTGGGTCACATGCACGCACGAAGAAACTCGTTTTGAAGGGTTTTGAGGCCTCTGAGCGGATTTCGGAAGAGGTTTTAAGCTAAAGTGGTTCTGGCGCCCCGCCAATTTACGGCTCACAAGTGCCTAAAAACCCGCATTCTCACACGCAAAAAATTAATTCGCTAAATGAACAAATGGCAAAACGATTAGCCCACTTAGGTCTCTATTCATCACTTCATAAAACTTGGAAGTGGCTTAAGCACAAATGAATTATTTTGTTAATCTGACCGCACGAAAACAGTGCTTGAAGTAGCATGAAAAGCATGGAGTGGCCTTTCGGCCCTTGACAATAGAGGAGCCTTAAGTCCTCCATCGGTGGTTCAGAAAGGCACTGTTTCCAATTTGCTACACAATGACGAAGTAACTTTTTTTCAAGTTTGTTAAAGCTCAGGGCTGCCTCTAGTAGAATGAGGTTCTCTAAGCTTGGGTTACGTTGCCAATTTAGTTTACCGCTAATTTCATTTATATATTTGATAAAACTAGTAAAACAAAAGTCAGTTATTTCCATTAATTAATAATATAATATAATAATAATAAGTCGATTTAAAATATAACACTAATCAAATTGATTGACTATTATATTTCCGCTGCAAGTGGTGAGCTATTGAAATTTTTACGACACTATGGTATTTTTAAAGAATTCTATTGCACAAATACTTTTGTTTTTGTTACAAATGCACAAATGTTTTTAATGATGGAAATAAACGGGTTTAGTCAGCTAAAAATGGAAAAGAAAAATTCCCACGGGGGTTTACATTTATTGATATTTAAACTTATTGGAATTTGAAATTAAAATAGGCGTTTTATGTATTTCTTTTGTCGTATACGGCGCAGACTTAATTTGAAGTGATGTGGCTGATTGTTGCCAGCAAGTTGTCTCCCTGGACCTCAGTTGGCCTTGGATGACAATATGATAAAATTCCTTTGTGTGTGGCCCTTCTCAAGCCTTTTTCAGCGTTTCTGGAGATTTACCTGAAGATGATTGTGTGTCGCAGAGAGTAGAAGGTTCTCTTCACAATGCTAAAGGGCCCTTACATGAACTCTGTCTCATTGTATCAAAGTCCCTTGTAACACATACCTAGAATCTAGAGACTCTCACGACATGCTTCATCAACACAATTTGGTACGGAGTCATAAAGAAGGGACTGGACGATGTAAAAATTTTATCTTGAAAATGCCGAAACTAAATTTTAAATGAAGTTCTACTTCTCGGTTGACACAAAACTATTTTTAAAATTTTAACTTTTTTAGACTTGACTCAATCAGCTACTCGCGCTCTAGAAATGCTTTAGGCAAAGTATTATTTGTTGTGTAATGTCATGTTACAAAATAATAGTGAGAGAAAATAATAGGAGATTACGGGAAGAGCTGAGGATTCGTCATCCAACGCATTAGCTCAAATGCAGCATGAAATTTAATTTGGACGAAGCTTAACTTCCGCTTCACTGGAAATCGAGCCCTCGAAATACTCAATTTGAAGCCCTCTTCCCTCCATTTTGAAAAATTTGATCAAGTAATGTTGTTTGAGTGCCCTACCCTTGTTAGCCCTCATTCACAAAACAATCTAGAATTCTTTGGACGGAATTTGAAAGTAATATTTTGAAGAGAGTCTCCATAACTTTCAAACGTACTATTTTTTTTCCTGTTTTTAGTTTTTATTTGAGTTTCTGTAATTTGGTTTTACAAGATAATTTATATGAGATTACCGAATACGAGTTCGCTGTTAAGCCAATAGATCTTTCATAGATTTTTAAAAAGAATGTTAATAATAATACTACAGCATATGATTTTATATTACAGTTCTTTTATTCGTATAAAGTTAGTAAAGACTTTAACCATTTTCTTTATTTGTTGTAAGCTAAATGTGGGTCTTAAAGTTTTACAGTTCACAAACAATATTCAAATAAAGCAATCAGTAGAATTGCTAAACGGTTAAATACCTTAATTCAATGTAATAATATCATGAAATATGAATTATTTTCAGACAAAGTCACTGCATTTTTATTAAATAGGTTTCACAATAATTTTTGACAATTGCATTATTAATATAGCTTTCCTAACTAATATTTAAATCAAAGTACATAGAAACTTAAATTCAAAATCACAATTAACATTATGAATTAAATCGTGACAAAAAGTGAGCAGTCAACACGTTCACCTGGACTATTTTTCAACAATGAAAAATGGGCTTTTGCGCTGCTGCCTTTCAACACTGTCTTTGTGAGAGGTCTGGGCCCTTTGCGTTCTAGTGGGTAAATTCATAGGTATTGAAAGCAAGCCATTATCAAATTACTTCTTTTGAAACCATTCAATCCTGACCCCGCATAATGTCACCTCACCTGAGAAAATGACACACGACATCTCATCTTCAGGTTCAGGGACCATGAAACAGCCTTAAGCTTGAGTACGCACATTTGAAGGTTACATTTATAGGGGAAAGAATAGAAACGCCAAGGTTACAACAAAAGGAATGGGGACTTAAACTGGAACAGTAGCTCTCTATTCCTGTGAGTTTTTCAATGTCATACAAAGCCTGGTGTCATATTATGTAAAAGTGACACAACGGAATATAAGATCTGGAACCAAATCGAGATTGCATATATTCCACGCGTATACATTTCAACTTGTGACATTTATTTTGGTGACATTGTAATGAGAGATGAGGCTTTGTCAGCTTTTCATCGGTTTATGTTCAAGTTCTCAAAGTGAAGCGTGAAGAAGGGATGTGATTTACCAGTTACGAACATCTGCAAAATGTGTATTTGAACTAAATCAAACGTCAAGTATAATTTTAGCATCAGTTGCTGGCGTACTTATCTAAATTATACTAAAACCAACGGCTGAGATTGACATCAAATACAAACGCATTGTACAATGCGTACCTAAGTATTTTCCTAAGTATTTGACGTATTTTCTAACCCGAATGCTTCGATTAGCCATTGGTTGCTCTGTGCGTGTGGACGCAGTAATCGTACTTCAAATCTGTAATAATACTGTTAAGCTCAATTGCGTTCAGCTCTATTCTTTAACCTATATAGTCTCATATTTTTGCATTAATATATTACTTCGAAATTCTCTTGTTTTCTTACAACGTGAAATAGCAGAGGAGTAGTAGGATACTGCAAATCACTATTTTGTTAAAAAAATTAGTATATTAAAGTCCAACAAGAGCGTCCTAGAACAAGAGTCCCTGAAAATTGAATGTAAATTCCGCCTGACCTAAAACGGGGTTGAATGGTTTGAACATGTACATGTCAAATAACGATACATTTGATCTGTGTTTTATAAACTTTTTTTAAATAAATTACAAACTACAAAAGCAATACTAAGCTTGTATTTGCTAACTTTTTAAAACTGTAAAAATGAAGTCGTATTAGATGTTTTTAAAGCGCAATAATTTAAAAAAAAAATTATAATTACGAGTACATTAGGAAATTAGATGCTAAAAAGCTGCGTTGGTCTATTCTACAAACCGTTCGAACTCAGACTCTGAAATTGTTTTCCCTCCAAGTTTTGCTGACGCTTTATCAAACGTAAAAAAATCATCCAACAAAGGTTTGATAACGAAGGGCATGATCACCTTACAATTGAGGATCCATCAATATAGTAGAATAGGCCAACTTATGAAAAGCCCTTCATTATTAACGCTATTCTTAAGGAAGGGCCCACCTTCCAAGGGCTCTTACAGTAACGCTATTCAGCGTCTCATATTAAGCAGAGCCTTTTCTCCTAATAGTTCTCCGGATGAAT
>VYYI01004636.1:0-10140 GCA_021029175.1 Bilobella aurantiaca
TATAAGTATTATCAGATGAGCCTTCAGAGCTATGATCTGGACTCTTGAAAATACATAGTAGGACTACAGGCGATCCACTCACCGTCATCACGTCTTGAAATCGGAGATCATCTGATTCCGGTTTACTGAGGGTAGACTCCAATGATTTAGAATCATCATTCATAATAGACACATCAGTGGGTGGAATATTGTCAAGATCTCTATTGCGTGCGGTGAATTGATGACAGGATGTAGTCAAGTGTGGCGGTTAGAGAGTGTTACTTGGAATTATCATGGCAACACAGTTAGATGGATGGTTTTGATTTAACACTAATGAAGGAACAGTAGTGATGGGACTGACAATATAAACAGTGGTGGACAAATGCGATGGACACATGATCGTCGTCACTGTCATTAAGAACACTTTCGTCAATGAGAAGAGCTCCAGAACTGTCACGATTTCGATTCTCATCGTCACTGGCAAGAATCTCTTCTTCCTCCTCTAATGTTAGAGTATTCATGTTTCTATGTAAAACATACCACAATATTAAAATTAGTAAATTGAAATTCGCAACGAATTAGGTGCCTACAAGCTGGCCCCTCATCCTCGACAAGCTGGCCCCTCATCCCCTCATTTTCGACAAGTAGGCCCCTCAGCCCCTCAAACCGACAAGCTGGCCCCTTCTGGTTCCTGAGTTGGAAACGCTGACTTCATGGTTTCCTCCCACTCCATGATTTCTACGTTCCTAGTCACGAGTAAATTTTGAAGCAAACCAATCTCCTCTCTCATCTCCGATATAAGCTTACCACACCTGGAAATAATAATTCACATATTACACTACACTAGAATAATAATAATACATACAGGGGGATGGCGTATTATCAACTACCTGCATTGGATGTGATCGCAATTTTGGCAGCGTTGTGTTGACAGAGCAAGGCCTCCTGTTGTGATACTACATGATGTTGATGGTGTAGTAGTTCGTGTGGTGGCTGAGTAATTGCCGATGCTCACTTCCAAAATTGTAGATTCTATGCTGGTTACAGTTTGAAAGCTTGAAGCAGAGGCTGACGGAGTCGATTTAGGTCGACTTGAAAGCATCGTCACCATCGCGGACTTTTGCAGCCTTGTGTTGCGCATGTTCTGAGAGCCTAAACAAATAATTTTATTTAAGCATGATAAAATATGATATCTATATCTAATATATTTAAGCTTCTCAAATCTCCTATTTACTCTTGAATTTAAAAACAATAATTATATTACATTTACTTACTGACAGGTTTTATGTAAATGCTGAAGGTCGAAAATGCGGACGTTAGCGTTGTCCAGAACTGATCGCAGTTCTTCAGCGTTTGCTGAATCCGTCGCTGTGCAAGAACTAAATATTTAAATATAATGAGTTCAAGAATGATTTTCATCTTACTTTTACTTGAATATTAACTCTCCGTACCTTGCATCCTCAGTGCTCAAAAATAATTTGATGCCTTCTTCGACTCTAATTTGCCCCTGCGAGACTGCTACATTAAATAGGGTTTTGCATATAGGGCATCTAGACCTATATGATACAAAAACACGTATATAGTGTAAGTTATAACAGTATAAGTATAACTATATGAGAAATATACATTTTTTTAAAATAAAGGTTCATTTTTTTAGTGACATACTTCCCATTAGCAACAGCTGTCGGCGCTCTGACAACTTCATCTAGGCAGTCTCTGTAAGTAAAATAACGAGTTATTTTCAATTTTGATATTTTGACCTGTATTTTGTATTTAGTTGGCCTAATTAAATGGACTAAGTAATGAAAAAAGAAGTTTTTAGACAAACGTACCTTCTATTTGACATTATTACGTAATTATCTAACAATTTGAATCTAAACACTCACCTGTGTAAAGCATGCCCACAAATGATGAGCGTTGTGACCTCTTGTCATTTAGCAGGTGCGAGAGGCAGAGACAACAGGTGGGAATGGACATGGTAACTCAGATGACACGCACAAGTAATGAAGTGATCCATGATTCTCTTTGAAGATCAATTTAAGATCAAGTAACTTGATCACTTGACAATTCTACTATTTGCCCAATTTGCACAAAGAGCGTGAGAAATGACAATGTAGCACTTTACTGTGTAACACTTGCCATTGTATTGGAAAATTTCATTTTTGAAAAATTGAAAATTCTTAAACTCCCGAAAACTCCCGCTCTCTTTGGTTGAGACGTGTTGTCTTAGTAGAACAAATGAGAATGGAGGGAGAGAAGCAGTTAATGCAATTAAAAACATTATTGGTCCACTGTCCTATATTTTTTTGCTATAAGCGATTTGACCTACTGCGACGCGTGCCGTTTGTTATTGTTGTGGTCTCTTAAGCATAACTATCACACTACTATTTAATACTTGACTGGAACGAGAGGAATATCAGTTCTTAGGCGAAAGGTTTGCCGTGATGTCTATCCATCTTTACAAAAAATTATGTCGTCAGTACAATAACAAATAAGTAGTACTGAATTCAGTTATAGTTCCAAGAGCTCCGTTGCATAGGCCTGAAATAAGAAAAACTTGAAATTATAAATGAAATTGTAAATTTACTTAGAATTTCTGAATCAGGGCCTTACCGAACAACTTGTTAGAGAAAAATGCAATGCTGGAACGTTTCAAACTGCTTCATTCCGTCTGCTTTGAGAGTCCAGTAGCCTCCTCATCTGTGTTGAAAATCGTTGTGCTTCCAACAGGAGGTAGTTGGAAAATGTCACCTAACATTAAAATATGTACCACTCCAAAATGTAGATTTTTTTAAATTATTGCACGCAGCCTTTACTAAGGCTGAAAATAAACTAATTCATATTTCATATAATACAAATTATATTTTCAAACGTTTAATCAAAATTAAACAAAAAGTATTATAAGTTCACTTAACAAGAATGCTTATTTCGTCAATAATTATAAGCTTTACACCCTTTAGTCGGTGCTGAGGCTATTTGAGACAATTTTCTAGAACAAATTTTTAGAATCCAATGCTAATTGACAATTCCGACTTAATTGAAGCCACGCCAACGCTAAAACGCTAGATCTTCCAGTAAATGCCATCACACGAAGTTTAATATTTTTGCTTTGCAAAAGGGCCTAAACGTTGAAATAATGTAAGATTTCCCAGTGCCGGCTTCAATTATTCTTCCATTACCATACATAAATCCATAGGTAGCATAGTCGTAGACTAGGTGCTCTCTACGGTTATGGGCTTCCGACGAAATTCAGCTTTCTTTGCCGTTGGGAAACTTAGCTTTTTCATGAAATCTTGCTCATTTCGTTGTATTCCATTGCACATAAGCTAATTATTCATTGGAGACTGTGAGAAATAGCGGAAACAGGAAAGAAGTCACAAAAAATTACACTTAAGTGTTTCTGCATTGTGAGGCGTACAGTTTTTTCAGTGCCTAGTGTTGGGCAGCCAATAGTAAAGTCAAACCCACCAAACTCAAAGTTTGTTTTTAAATTCCACTGAGGAACACTACAAAAAATGAATTCAATGGTGAGAGGAAGTTTTGAGTAAAAGGTAATTTTTTTTGAAATTATAAAATAGATTTATTTGGTCGCGAATGATGTCACAGGAATCAACTTATAGATAACGAATCTGAGACACATAAAGGCAACGCCAAAATTCTATTAATTATTATTAATATATTTATTATTAATTATTCTATTGGATTAAATTCTATTTCTCATTTTCTATTTATTCTCACATTGAAGATGTTCAGTTTATTTTTATGAAGAATTAAAAAGACCCATGCTCAAATTAGCGAGATGGTTTCCAAAATACGATGCTAGAAATTAAATCAATTATACTTACAGACGGTCTTACGGTGAAAACAAATCCTACCTCTACCACCACTAAATAATTTTGTGTTTTTGTTTTGTCTTTTCACATTCTGAAAACACATCACTAATTATACCTTTAATTTCTTATACCGTTCCAATCCAAGTAAGATCCGGCGGATTTCAAGACTCTCGTCCATATGCAATGGTCGTTAGGATATACTCGGTACCTACATAATATAAGATATTCACAATTTATCAATTTATGTTTTCTTTGACGCTTATGACCTCTCCGTGCGTTGTATTGTCTGGAATCATGTAAACTGGAAGATAAATGCAGGTAAAAATAATTCCAAAATTCCTTTTGGGGATATAAGCTTGGTTTTCTGAAAAAATCTCATGAAATAAAAGAAATGTTAAATCAGTTGTAGCCATAGGAAAAGCCAAATAATGTGATAATTACATTTTTAAAATGCTCTCAGTATTTCAAGTCGAAACTTGTCTTAAGGGTGTGTTCTTCGATGCCTCATCAGCCATTTCTAACTTTACGCTAATGTACTTTATAAAAATAGTGCAAGAGGCCGATTTCGAAGTTTTAATACTTCTGACAGCAACAATTAAATATTCATACTATTTTAGTGGAAGCATAAATTTAAAATTTTGGGTCTCGTCACTATGTTATTTTCCCTACTTGAAACACTTGTTTATCATTTTACAAAAACCTGTTCCTTTTGTTTGCGTTTTACAATTTGACTCTGGTAATTTTTTTGCTGCATAATACGAAACATTAAATCTAGTCTACAGTATGAGTAGGTTTGAACTGTTTTGTACGGAGAATTGTAATTTTAAATGTAACCACAGTGTAGTCGCCTTCTAGATTCCAATTCTTTGGGCCAATTTCAAAAGTAACTCCCGTGCATTTCTCATTGAGTAACGTGTTAAATTTAAAAGAAATACCTTTGTGCATAAACTTTTCTAATTTGTAAAAGTCTCAAGGGCACGTTTTGACAACTTGACAGCCACTGGCGTAAAAAATGCGGATGCGGGTTACAAAATTAAATTAGAAAAGTATCTACAAGAAATCAAAATAATGTATTACATTGTATGTGAGCACATTTTTTTTCACGGTTCTGATTAGTTCTAGTTTTTGGATATGTCTAAAAACGTACTGTATTTTTAGAACTCTAGTTGCATACTTTCCATGAAAATATAAATTGTTATTCGGCTGTATATACAAATTTACTGTAGTGTTCCTGAGTAATACCAAATAAATAACAATAAAATAAAAGTTATATTTTTTACTCTACACCAATATGATTCGCTATTCAAATTCATTTATATTGCGAGTTCTGTCGTTTTCTGGGCTAATAAATTTTTGCAATGCTATTCATTTCACTGGTTTGTTATCGGCACTTGTCTTGCAAAATGGGGACAAGTGATTCTACTGTTTCGCTTGATAAACAAAATTTAATGTTTGAAGAATAATTGTAGGTGAAGTGACAATGAAATTGATAACATGGAACGCTATTTATTTTTTAATTGAATATAGTATTCACAGCCGTCTTTTCAAGTAATATAGAGCATCTTAATATTTGAACTGTACAAAACCTCATCATATTGTAGCATGCAGTATCAGCCCACCTTACACTATAGGGTGGCAAATTGGAACAGGTAAAATTGTTTTGGCATTGAAATTCTAGTAATGATTCGAGTATTGAGAATTTAGAAAATAGTATTACGTCAAACTTTGGCTGTAGACTATAAAACTTTATTTTTTTTTTTCAAAAAGTTTAACGCATTAAATACTCAAAGCTTAAACTGAATTAAGCCTTACACTAAAGTATACTAAAAATTTTAAGTTTGAGCATGAAGTTGCTTGTAGTTACTCTCTTTTTGTCATTTTTCTTTGTCCGTGTTCGTTCGAAAAATCTTTTTCTATCAATGAAGGTAGTTTCAAAAGAAGATGCAAACACTGTTGATGCTGCAGTAGTTTGCTCCATTTATTGAAATTAATATTGAATTCACAGACTCTAATTTGACATACGGCGGGTAAGTACCTTGATAAAGTTGTTTGCATAAAGATAAGAAATCGTTTGAAATTCTGTGTTCATTTGACCTAACATATGCTAATCATCTAGGGCTCTATACTTCCCTGAGGATAACTTTTGGAAATCTACAAGTAACCAATTCCAATACGATTGGGAGAGAATGGATGTATCCTCTGTTGATTCCACTGGTGAATACGATAAACAAGGCAAAAAAGTAAAATTGTCATACATTGTACCGTACTTCTTTGTTACGAATCTGGACAACGTCGTCGGTGCAAGGTCCATTGACGCGGAGACATGCGGTACAGAAAGAGTGTAGGACAATATTTGTCAAATTAAACTGGATTTCTCTATATTTCAAAAACGTTTATAGACATTATTAAACAGTACTTTGTTTAAATTCCAGCTTGTATTCTGTGACAAAGGCAGACGCAGAATCCCTTCCAAAGCCCAATCGATTTGTCTTGATTTGATATAAAGAAGTAGACGAAGAGTGGATGCAAGATTTTCTGCAAATTTCAGAAAGCAAATAATAACTATCATTGTCACTCTCCCTGTATGAAATTTTTCCCTGTATGAAACTTCGTAGCAGATCAATGCATGCATTTTGTTGTTGTTTATTAGTAACGTGACTGTAGCAAATGGTAATTTGTTTTCGATATTTCTGTCCGCACTTTCGTCTGTCCGTTCGTCCGTCCGTCTGAGCCTCATGATTATCTCAGGAACTACTCATATCTCAAAACGGGTTTTGAATAAATGCTTCTTGATCATTTCCCTCGATCAAGTTTATTTTAGTTTGACCGGAAGTAACTCCCTTGTAGATCAAATTGCCAAGGTCAAGAATATTGTGCAATGACAACGTGAAAAATGATCCTTACAAAAGTCGTCCATTTTATGAAGGCGAACAACATTTATATAGGAGCCTTTTTTCCGTGCCCCCCCCCCCTCCTTTTACTGACCCCCAAAATGATCCTTTTAGTAGCAAAAGGACCTTTTAAGGTATAACACTAGTTCTGGATGAAACAAAAAGTTGTGATGGTCTCGATGACCTCAGAGACCCATTTCCCCCAAAAATCAAACATTGACCTCCGGAAACCCGGACTTCTATTTTCTAGTCCAGTGATTTTTATTTAAGTCTTGTCTTTGACCATTGATTTGCAGTTGTAGTACCGACGCTAAAAAACATTCGATCGAACTTAAGTTTTGGATTGAAACATTGAAATTTTGATAAAATATCTGATTTCAGTAGCAAAATCAAAAAGGTAAAAATATTTTGCTAAGTGTAACTTGAATTATTGATTAGCGCGGCCTTGTATTTTTAACATCAATCGCCTTCGCTACAACGTAATTCCACTTCCATTTACAGCCAGATTGGCGGTTTTCAATTGAACGAAGACAACGTTGTAGGCAACCACGGCGCTCAGAATCTATTATGAAAATGACTTTAGTGCAACTCGAATTAATAAATGTATGAAAGCTAAGTATTTAAATTGTTGTAACCGAGGTAAGTAGCCTCCTATTCACCGTGAAGTATCCGCAGCCTGTGATTTTGAAGTCCATAAGAAGCGCACATTGTTTTAAACGAAGCAAAATCGATTTGTCTTGATTAGGGTGTTTAAATTCCAGAAGCCTCGAAATTGCCTGTTTTAAGCGGATTTCCTAAATACAAGTTATTTGACATTTGTGAGTGGAACAAACTTACATAACAAAGACAGAGTTTTGTAAGATTAAGTTAATGCATAATTGTACGTGGCTAAACATTTGACTCCTAGGTAATCTTTTTGGGGAAAAAACAGGCAAATAAATCAACCACAAAAATGTGTTTAGATATGTACATTGCAGCAAGACTAAACTTGTCATGTTGACGCTGGGAGGTGCTTGAAAATGAACGTTTAAAAAATCGTTGACACTTTTATTGAAATTAATTTGAAGCATTTCTCACCTCCAGAACTAATGCTTCAAAAACATTTGTTATACAGAACAATTTCATAAACTGAAAAGCTGTACACATCCAGGTCGTCCAAGGAATCGGTTCATAGGTTTCCCGAAAGCCTCTCCCAGATACAATTCCGGAATACACTAGTACTGTAAAAAGCAATGTCCAACTCACAATGAATACAAGTATCATGGGCTCAAACACAGATTTGTACAAGTTGAAAATATCGGTTACACATTCAACTTGCGATGCTAAATCGTTGCACACAGTTTTGTTTGTAGTGAAAGAAAAGGCTAACACTGCCCATTTCCTCCTAGATCGCGATTGAATTTGTATAGTTTGCCTGACTTGCTGGAGTCTATTCTGTATAATTTGAGAGAACATCAAAATAAATTCTAGTGCACAAGTCATTGCTATACCAGCAATTATAACAGCAAACGAAACTACCATCTTTGCTGCAGCATTCGGAAGTTGTAAACGCGATGTAGGCAAAAATATGCCCGATTCTTCAAAATTATTGAATCTAACTAAAAAGAATCCGCAAAACAGGCAAATCTCAACTATTCCAACGGCAAATGTGACAAAATTGACAATTATTTGGAATAACATTGATCTAACTCGCACTCTGTAATGTTGGTCATAATTGGTGAGAACATTTAGAATCTGAATTGTTGCAGGCATACGTATCATTAATCCCAAGTAAATTGTCGAATATAAAATAAACGGTATTCCCTCACAGCATCGAATTACATTATAATTCAGCAGGGTCAATGATTTGTCAACACTTGAATCAGTTGTTAGCGAAAATACAATACAGCAAGCGGCACTTGGCATTACAATTATACTTAGGCAAGAAATTAAGAAGCTCCATATCCCGAATCTACTTCGAAATGTGTACTTGATATGCCCTTCTGGCAAATACGTCATCGGAACCAAACCAAATATTGCGGCAATATACAATTGGACATTTAACAAAATTTTGTCACAAAGAAAATCCATACTAGCTGGGACAATTATGAGCCGGATTTCAAAACAACCTATCACGCAAACTTTACGTTCATTTTATGGTTGTTTGGGATGGGCCTATTTGTGATGTCCTATCAAGCGTATTTCAAATACGCCTTCTCAACGTTCTATTTTTTTTTAAACAAAGAAGTACTCAAGCAGATTTAAATTGTTACATAGTCTGTTCGGCGTTATCGCCACATCGGCCAATTAATTCGCAGATGGCTCGATGGTTTTTCAACGTTACTAAAAGAGGCAAGCCCTTTTTTGAGACAATGACATATTTCGTAGTGGTAACGTTTCCAATCAGCTTAGCTCACTTCAAACAAAAATGAAACACATGGTTTCAAATAGATACCTCATTACAAATATTACATTATTTGAAATTTACATTTCGGGATTCATCCTATTGTAAAGAGAAAAAAATCGCCAAATACGCGTTCTTGTCATGTTGGTAACAGCATTCGCCATCATAAGATGCGCAGATGGTATTAGCAATCAACACCTGAAGAGTGTTTTCAGCCATGCTTAAAATCCTGCAATTATGAATTTTTTCTTCTAAAAGTTTGTTCAGTGCTCATGAGAGACAAATTGAATTTACTCAAGGCTTTTAATAACTAATCAAATAGTATGAAATGTGGAGTGGTGAATGCGTTTAAATTGTTTGACTTAAAAAAGAAGCATTTTATCTTACGCACTTATAAGCCAGTTGCCCATTCGAGTTACCAATTCATTGTAAATTCTTTCATTGTATTTGAGGAGTGTTATAAAATGAAAAAGTGAACGTAGCAATTTTATGTCAATTTTAATCAAATTTCTCACCGTGTAACTCATCTACTATTAAATTAAAACGCAAGCTTGCGTGACGAAATGAGGGTAGTAGGGGGAGGGGGAGATTAGACTTTAAATTCAAAACTGGTTCTCCCAATTAAATTCTGATTTAACTTTGAGCGAGCGAACTCGGAAAACGCATGTGTAACTCAAGACCTTTTAATTTAGTCTAAATCTAGATATCGAGGAATAAGGATCTTATCATAGTTGTCTTTGCGCATAAACTAAATTAATAAATACTTTATTGTCATTATCCATTACTTGTTCCTATTAAGTGCACTTATTTATTTATTTCAAAAAATATTGTTTCAATCTATAGTTCTATTAAAATACTTCTACTCGGTTTTGACAAATTTCTATTAAAAATGCTAAGAGGCATACGGCGATTAGCACAAACAATAGAATAAATGTACCGAGAAAAACTCCACTCGTAGAAGTTAATTTTTTAGGTTTTCTTTCTTCTAAAATTTGCAGATTGGTGTGCCTCATTGTATTTCTTCTTGTGGCATATATTTTTGAACCAACGCCTT